>JAPMLY010001396.1:0-32784 GCA_026401115.1 Tetraselmis chui
ATGGCGAAATTGCTGAGCGCGACCGCCGCGACGGTGAGTGGGTGGGTGGTGTCGTAGGAGCCGCCAATCCTTCAGCAGACGACCGCATAAGCACAGTTGGCACCCAATATTTACGTAGCATAAGTCTCGTGTGATGTATATTTCAAGTAAATAATCCATTCATCACTGCAATTGACCTTTTCAATTTATTCGATGACTTTGCCCTCACATCATGCATTGGAACAAGGGATTAGTACACGATTAAAGTTTTAAGCAGCGGCGATGTGTGGTCTAGTGCCTCCATAAAAACACTAACAAAAAGTTGTCTAAGCGAGGACTATCTCATGATTACGAAAGGAAGAAATTATGATAGGTCAGTAAAGTAACCCATGATGAGGAAGCACGCAGTTACTTTTCAAAGCAGCAAGTCATATGCGTGGCATCAGCAATCCTTAGATATTTAATGTTCATCTCAATATGCTATCTATGAAACGGATATCCTCGCTTCAGTTTTTGTGAAAATATTGGGATTTTCATCTTTCTTGATATCAGGTGCTGCAGCATGCATTGCCAATGAAAACGACGAGGGGGGGAGTGAGGAGGGATTGACACTGATTGACGGCACCTTTTGGCGTAGAGGGCTGCCGTCGGCGTGTTCTGGAGGCTGCCGCGCGGGCAGCAGTGGAGGTCCAGCTGGGCTGGTGCGAGCGAGCCGTACGCGAGCACAATATCCATCGCCGTCTTCAGGAAGCGGCCCTGGATGTGCGTTATCGCCGCGCAAACATACGTAAGGATCGCTGGTTCGGCCTCGCTTCGTCGTTTAAGCCGCCACGAAATAATTACAACCCTGCGAGGTTCCGGTCATCGCGGCGTCAAGTGCGGTGCTTCTTCTCACCTTGAGGCGTTCACACTTCGCGAGGCCCGCCAGCTGTAGTAGGACTGAAAGGTGCACGAATCTATCCGCAATTCCGGCGCATTTCAGCAGCAGGTCCAGCTGTCCGTCCTCAGCACCCGCCTCGACATAACCTGATGAGCCGCAGCCTGTCAAGTTTCAAAGGACCTTTAGCAGGGGCTGCGTAAATAGTGGAAGTGAATCACACGACGGATGGTGGAGGAGAAACAAATGCATGTGCGGTGGATTGAGGCGGAGGGGGAGTACATATACCGTTAGATGGCGAGTCTGTCGGGCTGCAGTTCAAGGAGCAAATCGCCGAAATCAGATTTTTCTTGGGACCACTACCCGGCTGAAGCACAAACTGCTGCCTGCATCAGTTTGTTGAGACAGTCAGCGCGGCGAGTGATCTGAAGAGTGTCTCATCAGCATACACGAGATTTGGTTATCAGTGTAAGCAAAATCGGCGATGAGTGCGTATTTTCAGCTGTAGCAGCTCGTCTGTCGTGAGATTGTGAGAAATACTATATACATTACTTGTTTAGGCAGATGGAGTGGCTGTGTGTCCTTCTAGGCGTGTGTTCACCTGTAGGCGTTTCCTGCGTGAAGATACTGTTGGGCATAAAACATGGCGGTGCCTAAACGGTTCCACGCCTTCGGGGACTTGGGCCCGAGTCGGACCGCTTCCCGTGCGTCGTCGATTGCCGGCTGAGTTCGACCGCTGCGAAGGAGTGCCGCGGAGCGATTACTGTAGAGAACGTCCAGGCCGACCTTGTGCACATCTCCCGACCTCATCGCGACGGTGTAAAGCTATTGAAGACCGTGACGCACAGGAAGCAGGGAATCAAATTTCAGAAACCTTTCAAAGATAAAATCGCTTGCTCTATACATGTTTATGGAATTAAACATTCATCGAGGCACCTGACACGCATTTGTTGGCTATGATTTATACGGAATGGAGGTAGACCCGCTCACCTCCACAGCGCCGTCATAGTTCCCCTCCTTGTACTGTGCACCGGCGCGTTGGTTCAGCTCTGCGGCGGCAGGTCGGAAGGCGAAACAAATATACTAAGCACGAGTCAGCGAGTTTTCAGTAGGATCGCCCACGAATGCAGCATGCAGCTTAGCGAGTATCGGAAAGGCTTTCGACTGGGTCTCATTAAAAGGAAGAATACTTTATTTGTATACAACCAAAAACCATACGAATACGACGTCGACGAGAAAGTCGAACGTCGTTATACATGTTATAGCGCCTCGTCATTTCTCCGGACTGGGGGGAGGGGCGGGGGCGGGGGGATATCATATATCGATATTGTGTTGTGGATTTTTGAAACACGGTGAGCAATTATAGATTTTAAGCTGATGGATGCCTCGTGGATAAACGAGGGCACCGGCTGCTACGCATCTAGGGAGTAGGGGCATGAAAAAGCGGGGTACTTGGGCAATTGCTGGTATTACAAGTATTTGCTGGTGGGATTAGACTGTCGAACAGCACCGCACATGAGAAGCCGTACTCATCAAGCCCCGGGAGAGATGAGAGGCGGGACACCGTGCCTTGCGCAAGAAGGACGTCGCAAGTGGGGGATCCCCCTGCCTCGACAACGCCGGGTGAGGCACCTGGGCTCTCGAACATTCCAAATCAGCGGCCGGCTGCAGCGATATCCGTATTCAAACGGTTCGCTCCGTTGGCAGATATGAATATGCCTTAACCCGTAAAGGAGTAATAATAATACGATACGGTTCCCAGTGCAGCGTTGACAATTGCTCGACCGCCACCTTCCTTGGCTACCTTCTGGCTTATGTAAAGACGTAGGTCGTGATGATACTGCGTAGGAGGTGCAGATGGATGCAGCACTTCATTCTCCTCGCAGTCACTGCGGTCTGCTGGCCTCGTCGTCGTTGCTTCGATGCTTCCGCGTCGGGCATCATGCGGAATACCAAGAGTCAAGTGTACTTAACACTAAAAGTACGATGCCGTACACAACCTAATACAAAACATTTTTATTTACAAGCAGAAAGAGGAAAAGAGTAACCAAATGCATGTGCGGCCTGCTCTAATATATACGAAACACTATTACTCACTTTGATTCCCTAGCGAGAGCCCGAGTATACAACATACGTGATTTGCTATTAGAAATGGTGAATATGAAAGAAATTGATATGGTGAGAGTTCATGCAACGTCTTTCTGCTTCTCTTCATGGTACTCTGGGTTCCTATCTCCGTAACGCTTTGAAGGAGGGCAGTGCTGACGTTGTGGCATGCCTTCATGTTCCTCGGGCTTACGTTTTTTTCCCCTTTTCTTTTTTTTGCTTGGTGACTTATGATGCGTTTTGTCGTAAGAAAATATTGAAATGAATGAACATGCAAGATGCAAGCATTATTGACACGAGGACGGGGAAAACCGGCTTGGGGTGGGGGGGGTGGGAGGGGGGAGCGGCGGCTACCCAAAACGAAAAAAGAGAAAAGAAAACGCGGACTATATGCAATAAACGCGTGATACACGGCGCCCGATGTTGATGGTACACGAGAGACGACTACAGATAAACGGAATTGCAAACAAGGAAATCGGACTCAATCCCAGTAAATATGTGGGCTTAGTTGTAACACTTGTCCCTCAGCAGCGTCAACTTCTATTCCAACGCGTTGAACACCATGGGTATTCAAATAACCACGAATACTGAAACAATTACTCGGCAATGATGCGGGTAAACACGCACACACACACACACACACACACACACACACACACACACACACACACACACACACACACACACAAACGCAAACACACACACAAACGCAAACACACGTACACACACACACACACACTACACACACACACACACACACGCGCGCACGCACACACACACACACACACACACATACACACCGCGCACACACCGCACACACACACACACTCACACACACACACACACACACACACACACACACACACACACACACACACACACACACACACACACACACACACACACACCTCCGATACGAATTCTTTTCTTCACCGCATTATGCACTCCGGGTCGTATCAAGGCTGAGAAGCATTTTGTCCGTCGTATCCGAACATTCCTCTTATTCCATGCACTCTTACACGATAATAAGCCCACACATATAGCCCATAAGCGATGTGATCTCATCTTTTCAGCAATTGTCTTTCATATCACCTCCTATGCATGTACAAGGGAAGAAGTGTGCCACCTCCCATGCACAAGAAAAGTTGTTTTAAATGATTGATTGCGACCGTCGCAAAGTCAAATATTGCGTTAACATGTGGGTCAGAAAGGTTTGGCCGTCCGTGTGACAAGGTCGTGGTGCAACCGATAAAGGATCGAGAGCAACGGTCATCCATAGGCGCTCTTTCGCTTGTCGACATACAACACAGCGTCGGAAGCACATTGTAATCCTGTCGAATGCGCCTCGACCATAACCGGTTTAACGCCTTAGCCAACGTACTAGCGTAGCCTGGATGACCTGTTGGACCATTGTAAGGCAATCCAAACAAAATATGTTAAAGCACTCAGTAGTTCGGAATGAAGAACCATTCACGCCTCCGAAAACAACGTAGTCGGCGATAAACTCTTCGCCTTTTGTCCTTTCACTTCTGCCCCCATAACACGAGTATTTTATGTGAGCCGTTTGAATTCGAGCTTTAAATTCCAGGTACGACAGCAAGACGCCAACATTCAAGCTGTGCACTTGTCCGTTTGAATTGACCTGAACATATGGCGCGTCACACTTTCTCAGCATGTTAGATTGAGCACGGGAATATCAGGTACTTCACCATCCCAAAGCAACGGGAGATTGGCTTAAGGATTCGTAAAGTCTGTCCGTCGACTCGAAAGAGCGGCCTCGTTCTTCGACCCCTTCCGATAGGCAGCACTCATCGCAACAATAAACGGTTACAAGTCACGAACGTAGTTTCGAGATTGGCGTTTGTGCTACCTCTCTGCCGGTTGCTTGCGTCGGCAAATAGGTGTCGCAATGTGTCCTTGTGAAAGGTCACAAGGAACTTCGAACAACCTTCAAGGTATCATCTCCAATGTTTCTGACCTTCACAAATAGCCAAAGCTTTAAAGTGGTAATTTGCTGTGTAAAACTTACATGCCCATTGAAAGTCAAGTTGAAGACCTCGTCCTTGATCTTGCAGGAAGATAATTTTAATTCCCATTGTCAACTGCGCATATATATTTATACATGGCCACGATTAACGTATCCACGTCCGAGCTGACCCCGGAAGGACGAGACATAGTGCGGAAATTAGCCGTAGCTTGATAGTCTTGAAGGCTTCCATACACGAAGGTGTCACTATTGCCATCTTCTGTGGTTTGGACCTCGTCTTAGCGAACGGGAAGCGTGCAATTGTGAAAATGTACATAATCATGCAATCAAACCAAAGGGACCAAAATCACTACGTAGTTGCCATGTCCCAATGAAGCCATTGTCCGTGAAATTTCTATCAACTCTTCGTAAGTCGCACATGTGTAAGCGTGCATACCGAACGCTCCGAAACCTGTGTGGCAGTTTGCTTGCAGAATAGATTGCGTAACAATTAACTGAGGCCTATGCGGAAAGATTGCGCGAAAGCTTAATTGATTGCAATATAACTGAATGCAATTAGAAGAAAAAGTAAACAAATATTTGCCTCCACCCTCCAATACAGTGGCTTAAGTAGCCCAGCCTAGCTCGCCTTCAAGCTCGAAGCGTCGCGCAGCCCTCGGAAGCTCGTTTCATGACGTGATGAATGTTCCTTTTGGATAATCGTGATCATGCCCGCCTTGACGCTTATTACTTAATATCACTAGTGAGCATTTAAGTACCGTATTGGGACTTGTGATAATTATAGTGGATGTACATTTGCGGGTGTACACTTCCTCGGAGAGTGCGGAGTACAACTAGCAGCGATACGTACGAGTCCTATAGTCATGTGTAGTGCTTTGGACAATACTCGCCCCACCACGCTAGTAATTCATCGTCCAACCGACCCCACGCTTCACCTTCGAGCTGGCTGTCAGTGACAATTCTACCATCTCTCACGTTAACATGCGAAGAGTATGTGTAAAGCGTCCGGAGCCACGCTCGCCCCACCCAGCTTTCAGCCCCACCAAGCCCTCAGTCTACCAATGCTCTCGACCAAGTTTGGTTTTAAACCGACCCGCGAAAGTTAGCCCGCGTGTATTTTAATTCATGATATCATGGTTTTTTCCCTAGGCAACGCCGCAACGCTCATCTGACTTAACGAAGTCTACGGCGAAGGGGGGGAGTCAACATTAGCAGCGCCCGCCTATGCGTTTGCGTGCCTACATGCTCTTGACAACCATATTCGCTTTGCTCCTTCCTCGCCGGGCCTTCTCATGCGTCGGCTAATTCTCCCGTGGACAGTTTTCCCCGACACATGCCAGACTAGTACATTTGTTTAGTACATTTGGAACATTTTCATGTCGGTGACTCGCCGGTAGCGGCACGTTCATGTGGGCTCATGTCGCTATACCTACCCGGTCTGAGACACGCGCTACTAGCACAATACGTACGACCAAAATGGCACCTTACTCGACACGCGATCTAGGGCGACGGTATAACCCCAGCTACCTTGCGGGGGTGTGATAGCCCTAGCATCCCGTTACCTTATACACAAAGCATATGCTTGTCATCCTAGTACTTAGTGTTATGATATTAGCGGTTCTCTATTTCCTATTAGTTGCGGTCGGCCGAGCCTGCCGGTGCCTTCGCCGGCCGCTATCTCTCTCCTTTCACTTCTTTAGTCACCAAAGCAGCTGGCCCCATTGTGGGGCCGGCACGACATACGCGTAACCACATCTTTCCATTTCTAACATGATCCCTTGCGTTACACTAGCTAGCACCATCACATGTCTGTCCTTTTCGTTACGCAGACATGGAAAAGGCATGTAACCAATACTTATATTGTTGGGGAGGAGGTGGGGGGGAGCGTAATTATAAGGAGGTGACAAAAACAAGGGCATGCAACCGGATGGGGCAACCGGATGACACAAGCCAAGCGAGAGCTTGTGCAAGCTAACGAGGCAAAGACTATAAAATCCTAGTGCAATAGAGGGAGGTGACAAACCCATTTTGCAATTCCCTTTGTTCAATTACAATATACTGCTAAAGTAGAGGCAGTGAGACATCTTCTGACTTTCTTCCCATTGGCACCACCACCTAGCAAAAGCAGCAGCATAACAGAACATAGTTGTGTCTCCACTTAGTTTTGGAGGGCTAGCCGCCACACTAATAGGGGTGCCGGCAGCTGCGATTTGCGTGATCAACAATTGTCGGGAAGCCGTGCATAGAGCTTGTAAAAAACATATATGTACAAACTGTAGCTAAGATCTCCCGCTCGGCTCGTCCCGTATTTCATTTCGCGGGCATGTACCCCTAGATCCTCTCACGTTAGGACGAGGTGGGGGCGTATAAATGGACCACTTGACATCGAGGTGGGTACGGCGTATCCGCGCCAAGGGGGGGGTGGAGGTCTTGGCGGCCAACAGGAAAGCAACGCCATGACGTGGCGGCCGCTAGCCATCGCACAACACTTTTGCCGTCGACAAGACAACAATTGGATAGCCACGGACGGAGACGCGGCACTAGTACTGGCGGCGATCCTCAAGATATGCCGCCTCCAACAACAACCATGTACGGAGGGTTGCTTTTGGATGATGAAATAAATGTTTGTATTCACCACCCCCGGGGGCGTGATCCCCAAGGATGTTGGACCCAGACAAACGTGGCTAAGCGCGGGGGCAATAGCACTAGCCGCTTCTCATTACCTAGTGGCGTCTTCCCCATCCGCGCGTCCCTCGGGTGACGGTGGACCTACGCCCGCTTGATTGCCGCGTCGGATCGAGCTGCGCAGCCTTGGGGCGGTCGGGCGGAGCGCTTGAGCAAACCGGCAAACCGAGAATCGATTATGGACATACAAGATTTCTCAGCCCCCCCCCCCCCCCCCCCCCCCCCCGCCCTCCAACCTCATGCAAATACGTAGGCCTTTATTAGCGTGCATGTTTACCTCGCTACTCGCTTTGCTCGATAGATGATCAACTTTAGTTGGTTATCCCTCCCTAGCTTTGGCGAGCATACCGCGTATCGTGCATGCAAAGCGTCACTGTAAGTTGCATTTCAAGACATTCGATATTTAGATATGAAGCACGATTTTGACCTTTTTCTTATTTATTTCTAAGTTAGGTGTGATAGTTTGCCTTATGTGAGCTAGATGCATACACAAATCTACTCTTGCTTGATAATGCTACAAGAGGTGGAAGTGTATATGGAGAGAGACTAACGATGTATGACTATTAGTGTTAAACAACATATTGTAAATTGAACAAGGAATTGATTAACCGTTTTGTCATCTCCCTCCACTGCAGTAGGCCTAAATAAGTCGAGCCTTGTAAGCTTGCACATGCTCTCGCATGTTCCTCGTTCAAGGTGCCATGGCTTTTGAAACGGTCTAAGCACACTCGCGACGTAACTTGTATGCCTCGGGAAATTGAACTAACGCCCCATGTAGCAAATTAAATTAACTGTTGGCACTGCATATACCGGGAGGTATTGGAACGGTACAAGGCATTACCCTCTCTAAATTACACTTGTAACGAGGCCACGTAGGATGTCCTTCCGATGAAAAAACACGATGGAACTTAGTAACGAATACATGTACACTGTCATATAATGTATCGTTACACAACATTACTCGTCACACTCGTACCCTCCCCCTCTTGATAGGCCAACGAGGCTAGCCGCTAGGCCAACCTTCGTGGTGATCTTGGCTCCTTTACCGAATAATTTATGGGGCTCGTGAATGCGCGTTGGGTAAGCATGCATGAAGTCGACGAACGCCCGAGTATGGGTAAACGCCTGCCATTGGGGCGTCTCTTTGAAATTTTGAAACGCCGTAGTAGGATGTTCAATCGGTGCCATCTAGGTGGAATGTCGTCATCACTGAAGTGCGGCATGAAGAGAAAATACTTCCCTCGTCGTCCATGCAACGACTTGATGCACACAGTAGGGTATGAGAGAGATCGAATTCCCCTTCATCACCTTCTTGCGTGATGAATGTGATGGAAGGCTGAAGAGAAGCTGTGGAGCATGGTCTTAGATTGTTGACGTGGAACACTAAGTGTAAGCAAACTGTCGCTAGTAACTTCATTCTATAAATGTGTTTCCCAATATACTCTTCGACTGTAAAATGTCCCTGTTGTAAGTAATACCGCATACGTATTAGTTGCAGATAGCTACTGTAAGCTATTCTAGATATGATTAGTACATGTCTAGATCGGACATACCGATAAACTGTTTGACTCGGTACAGAGCTGTCGCTAGGCTACAGCTCTCACACTTCTGTTGTCCCGACACCACGCCTGTAGGCTGGTTGTCGCCTTAACTGTTCCGTTTGCGGGACTGTGACTGTAACTACGTTTGCGTACGTTATCTTCCACACTAACTGTGTTTGCATGGTTCAATAGGTTATGGGCCCCCGCCTCACGTCACTCACGCGCGACAACCTGGTTCGGCGAGCTGCGATCGACAGCTCTCCCGCAGAAGGCAAGTTTCTTTAGACTCCTAGTACTTTCAACCTGTAGTCGGCGGTATCGCGAGTATAAACTGCGATTTTAAAACCCGCCACCACCCCTCTTAAGTCAGCCACCCGACGGAGATAGCCAGCCACCCATACCGACGCACTCGTCGTGTGTGGACAGGGTGCACACAGGTCCAAGCTGGAGAACGGGGGGGTGCACCATCGGGTGAATACGCATCCACAGGTTGCACGCCGGCCGTAGCTTACCTTTTTTATTTTTATATTATTCTAGCGAATCAGCCACCAGCGCAGCGCTCCACATGTCCTGGCCTTGGCCTCGACTTGTGCCCCACACTGGGTGGAGGATACAGAGAAGGTGCTCTGAGACACCCCGGGGCTACAGGCCGAGGGGTCGGCGGGCATCAGGCCGTCTCTTTGCATACCACTGTTAGGCACGAGTCCGGCTAGCGGTTTTTACCGCTGCCTGTTTTCTATCCAGCTCTTTCTTTTTCGCCCTCTGTCAAAATGGCGCAGAAAAACCCGCCTGTTTCACCTGTTGGTTCCCCTGACCCAGGCTCTCAGCAGAGCACTGTCGATCACCCCCCGGACACTCTCGCACTGCTCGTTGCGCAAGTGGCGCACTTAAAAGCTCGTCTCGACTCGCAGTCGGCCGAGGGTGCTGTTGCTGCTGCGGGTGCTAATCCGCACCCCCTTGTAGCTCAGCGCCGCCACGCTGCTCACATCGAACCCGTCCGGGACAGCCACGACGGCCACACCCTCCACCTGCAGAGCACTGTCGATACTACCCAGGGTGTCCTCGAGCTCCTCCGTGTGCAACTGACGCGCCTTGACGCGTATCTCGACTCGCGGTCGGCCGCCATTGCTGCTCTTCCTGCTGCGGCTGCTATATCGCACCCCCCTGTCGCTCAGCGCCGCCACGATGCTCACCTCGCACACTTTCCGGACGGCCACCACGTGCACACCCTCCCCCTCGAACACCCCCCGGATACTCTCGCGCTGCTCGTTGCGCAAGTGGCGCGCTTGACAGCTCGTTTCGACTCGCAGTCGGCCGAGGGTGCTGTTGCTGCTGCGGGTGCTAATCCGCACCCCCCTGTAGCTCAGCGCCGCCACGATGCTCACCTCAAACCCGTCCGGAACAGCCACGACGGCCACACCCTCCCCCTGCTTATGCATCCCCAGCTTGGCTCCGCCCCACATGACGCACATTCAGCCTTGTCTGCTGCTACCGCTGCATCCCCTGTTGGCGACACCACCGACGCACAACGCCGTCCCGATGCGCACCGCGAGCTCTCGCGTCCCGAACTCGTAGGTGAACACTTGCAACCACCCCCCCAATACCCCCCCGCTGATTCTGCCCTACACGACATCGCAGTTGAACAACTCCCGCCACCCCCTCCCTACCCCCCCGTTGGATATGCCCCTCACCACCCCATACCTCTCATCCCGGAGACGCCCTCTCACGGCGTCCCCCCCTCCCGTGAGCACCCGCATTCGTACGCCCCGCCGCCTCCCATGGCCGGCCGCTCTCCCTTTCCCGGTGTCCCACCTCTTCTTCCCTTCCATGGACATCATTCTTCCCCAGCCCAGCGTGGCGACCACACCCCCGGTGGCCGTCGTCGCCCAACCGTTGACCCCATAGTCATCGGGCGACCGACACACGCAACCCCCGACTTTGACCCAGACGTCCACCCCAGTCTCTTGGGCAGCCCCCACTATGCCCCCGTCTGCACGCGCCCCGCTGTCTCCACGGTCTTGCGCATCCTTGGCTTCGCCCATGCCTCACCCACGGAGGCACATTGGCGCGCTTTGCAAAAGGCCCTCCGCTCCCTTCATGGCACCATCCACATGCGCCTGACGTTGGGGCGGGGGGGCTTGGACCACAACCTCCAACTCACAGGCTTTGCCGACGGTGACATGCTCACCAAACTCCTCCCAGGTCCTGCACTGGCAAGACGCCGAAGTGCGATCCTTGGAGGACAAGACCCAACGCAACGCTTCATCCCATAGCTAACTGCAGGGGGAGTGTTGTAAGTAATACCGCATACGTATTAGTTGCAGATAGCTACTGTAAGCTATTCTAGATATGATTAGTACATGTCTAGATCGGACATACCGATAAACTGTTTGACTCGGTACAGAGCTGTCGCTAGGCTACAGCTCTCACACTTCTGTTGTCCCGACACCACGCCTGTAGGCTGGTTGCCGCCTTAACTGTTCCGTTTGCGGGACTGTGACTGTAACTACGTTTGCGTACGTTATCTTCCACACTAACTGTGTTTGCATGGTTCAATAGTCCCAATTGTCGATCTTGCGGCTTCCGGTTGGTTGTCCTCGCATGAAGCGATTTTTGTAACAACTATCACATTGTCTCCTCGAACGAAGTGCGGGGCTGTCGACGGTTATGAACGAGCTTGCATGTCATCCATGTGTAGCTGTAAAACCGTGCATACGAGAGCGTGAAATTCATATAGCCATTCTAATCGCACTGACGCGTCTTATGAAACCGCAATCTAAGGTATCATGCTTAACAACATGTCAGATGGCTCCTCATGTGAAAAACGAAACTTAGCCTAGAAAAGGGTGTGCTCAATTCCAAGCGCACGAGCTGCATGGTACGCAAATTCAACTTGAGGCAATATGTATGTCCAATTCGAACCATTGTAGCAACGGAAGCAACGCAGACGTTGATGAAACGTGTTGCAGACGCCCTATGTCAGTCCCTCCGTCTCCGGATGTCGACTCGAAGTCATGTTGAGTCACGTGCCAAGGCGTCTCCAAAGCGTCCAAAAGAAGCCACTGGAGGACTTCGGATCACGGTTACTAACATCACTCGAGCCAGTCCAGGTTATCGGTATACCCTTTCTAAAAACAAAGTGGTAGTTTCTATTGTTCTTACGCTTTCTATAAGCGGCAAAAACGGGCTATTCGAGTCAAATGGTCGACCGCCACCAACACAATGTTAAAGCCATTGCTCACTCGCAAGTGTGTATAGTAGTCAAGCCCCACAAGGTGCCACGGTATGGGTGGAACATGCAAAAGGTAAAGAGTCGCAGCCATTCTTGGTTGAATCTAAGCTCGTCGACACACGACGCAACGGTGACAAACATCTTACACATCTAGGAGAATTCGTTTCAACCAAGATCTCTAGAGCGCCTTAGCAAGAGTGCTAGCGAGTGATTTGTAACTAGTTGACAGACTATCGTGCAACTCAAAGACTAATCTCAGTCGGAGCTAAGAGTTCCGCGGGACAGAAAGGCGATAGAGACGCCTAAAGTACCAAGCTCAAGCTTCAAGCTGACTGTCTTTCGTCCACTCACTCTCGTCCCCATAAAACGAGTCTTGGGATTACCCCTCGCAAACGAGATCATCGACCTCATGGCTCAATTGCAACGCGTCAACAATCATCGAAATTAACTCCGTTCATCTAACTACGGATGGGACTTCCGTCGTAAATCTGAGTATGACGGAACCTTGCCATCCCAAAATAATGTAATTGTGGCATGAGGTACGAAGTTTGGTCACCGTCGGATTTGTTTCATTCAGGGCTCCTTTATCACGGTACGCAAGTGTCATTGTTCCCACAAACGGATACAAGTCCCGCAAGTAACGAGCTTGTCGCTTGTTCGACATATTGTTCGGTTGCTTGATCATATGTTCCAGTGTGACGTGGTCTGTTACAACAATGAACTTAGAGCACCTTTCAAGTTAACACCTTCACTGCTTTACCGCTTCGCATACGGCCAAAGCCTCGATATCGTACGCACATGAGTTGTTGCCGCGCTTAGCATGTTAACATACTAGTTGAAGTCCCCTCATGGTCTTGCAACATGTATGTTGTAATTCCCACTGTCGAATATTTGTAGCCACGGTGAACGCCGCGACCGAGCTGATCTCCGGAAGGATAAAGCATGGCGCGAAAATGACCCGAAACTTGAGATTCTCAAAGGCTTCCAAACATGCAAGCGTCAGCGTAACCTTCTCTGAATGGGACTTCCGGAGTAATTCCGTCAACGGAACCGTAAGGTCGCTTAAATGATGGATGGACTTGTCGTAGAAGTTGCAGAATTGCACGAAACTGCGGACCTCCTCCTGCGTCGTAAGCACTAGCCAGTCTGTAACGGCCTCGACATTCTTTGTCGAAACTTAAATTTTACCAGTTGACACCGTGAAGGATTGGTGAGCCGAACTCACTGTGACGAGGACGAATTAAGCCAACCTCCACTGCGTTTTTGAGCTGTCTGTCAAGCTCATCGCGCCCCGCAAGTGACAACATGTTAAGACTTTGAAGTTTCATGCGATGATCCCACTGTCGGCTTACATGCAGCGTGCCAATAGGCAATAGTTACTCCGGAAAATCGTCGAAGAGTAACGTCCGGAAGTATTGACGTTGTTATGCAAATAGCTCAACTCAAGTGTCGAGTTCCGCTGGTTCCCTCGTTGCTGGCGTAACGTTAAGTAAAACTCAGCGTCACGCCCCGGCTTCAACGTATGAGCTTTTGAACTTTGCCAAACGACATTAGTAAACAATCAGGTCGTCGCTCCTCCGTCCAAGCCTCGACTTTTGTACCGTATATCATGGTTAAAATACGCCTCGTGCCGAATTTTAAAGAAGCTCGCCCGTCTTCGAGCCATGGTAAACCCATCACCAAAGCAAAAGCGAGCAAATCACGTAAGATGTATGAAAATTCCGCTTGAACTTGTGTCGAGCTAGCTCGAAATTAATCTCACAAACTGTCGAAGGAGTCATACGTTGACCGTTAGCGAGTCGAACTTGTTTCTTGACCTTGGACTTGTGCGTCTCAAGCAAAGAGCTTCGTACGAAGTCCTTTGACACGAAGTCAAGCGTCGCGGCGCAGTCGACTTATCCGCCAAAATTTTGTTGTTTGCCACTAGGAGCTCTCACGTTCAACTCGGAACGAATTAGCGGGCGAGCTTCGGTGAGGTCAGTCAACATGACGGTAGCGACCGAAGAAAATTGTCGTAGCGTATGGACTCTTTAGGCTCGTCTTCTAGTACAAGTAGCTATGGTGGTTCGACATGTGATGTAGTCGGTGATGAGTCGTAAAATTCACAATCAGCGTCGACCATCCACAATTGAAATGGCTATAGAGCAAGCGCCATAACCTCTTGCTTGGTCGGGTGGTCCACATACTAGCGAGCAAACAATTATGTCTTGGCAGGAAATTCTTGGTACATTTTCCATGGTCGAGAGAGGTCGTTGAACTTAGCCCACTAGGGAAAAAACTTAACCGTTGTAGATGATGGGGTTGTACGCCGACAACTCTCGAAATGGCTTGAAATTTGTTATGCAAACTCTCAGGGTGGATTGAAGTACACATGCTCCCCTTTCAAGTCTCTCTCTCTCCAAGACATAATCACTTAGCGAATAGTGAGGTAAGTCACTGCGTGAGTTTAGTCCCTCATCGTGTCCACAACCTTCCACAATGAAGTCAAATCGTGCATGCACATGCTCGGAAACAAGGTCAACAAGTTTCCAATCAATCGAACGTTTGGTTGTTACAAAGTAACGAGTGTCAAATGCTTGTTTTGATCACGACGACATGCTGCGTGTTTTGCAGGTGTCAAAATTGAAGTCGATGGAGATGACGAAGATGGTATTTCACCTTTGTCGCTAACAATGTCTCGGGATGGCAAAAAGATGTAGGCAACTGCTCAAGCTCGTCCGAAGAGCAGCCGTGCCACCATCATTTATGCTTATTATTCGACCGGTCGACTTGGTCATTGCCCTTTAGTTACGGGCTGTGGAAGACACGTTGTCCCTTTTCGTGGCACTTGACGCAAAGTCCCTCCTCTTGGGGTCCGTTACGCTCATGAGGAGAAAGAGCTCTTGCGATGGCATTGAAATCAATTCGGCATGTATTCGAAGAAAGTTGACCCTGCCTCCGCAATTGCCACGGCATCGGCCTCGGCCGGATTCTTCACCACGTTAAAAGCGTCTTGAGTTACCCATTGGGCTGTCATATGGAGTAAAAGCGCTCCTTGCACGACCCAAATGAGGTGAATTGGTCACGAGGTGATTCAGAAAATTGTTTAACTCCATCAGCGGCATGTTGTATCCTTTCTCTTGAGAGTGATGAGACTTGGCGTGAGTCTAAAGTTGAAATTCGCCAACCCATTGATGGAGCGAAGGCACTAGAACTCATCCGTAAAGGGTTGTCGAGACCTTCGTAAAAACTCCATCAATTATTGGGAGTAGTTGGCGTAACTAAAGGAGCCTTGCGCAAGTCCAATCAAGTAGTTGATCGCGTCATCCCGAATGTTGGGTAGCAAGGATGTCTTGCGAATTTATGTTACCAAAGAGTCGAAAGTGTCTAGAATCGAGGCTTGTTGCTTACGGTTAAGCCACCAATTTCAAGGGTCCTGAAAACTGCGACGTAACCCAAACGACACCGTTGTGCGAGTCAGTGCTAATGCCGAGTGTGACGAAGCGATGATGCCGCATCTCCAACAAGTATTTTAGCGTACGTGCGTCTTGGTTTGACAAGTAAGGGGCGTTAATTGTTGCCTTACGTTGCGTCTCGGTCAGTGTTACGCTGAAACTGACAACGTTGGTTACATGGACCGGAACTCCTATGCGTAAATCAGTGGGCGTCTCACCACACAATTGATTAACGCACCCTCCGATCAACATACACACATGACCATAGTCAGAAGTTGTAAAACGAGCAAAGATTGGTGATGAAGTGTCTTCATGAAAAAGAGCTGCCGAGACACAACAACGGCTCGAAACGACTCCCATTGTGTCACGTAGTCAAAAGATAACAATTTATTCTTACGTTGAGCCCCCTTCACAAGCCAAGTCTTATACGTCGTAAGAGAAAGTCCGTCAATGTCTACCGTCGCTGAACGACATAAAAACCACCATAACGGGTGGTCAATTGATTGTTAACGGCTTGTTCGACTTTAGCCGGGGTACGCATGTTAGCAATCACGCACGGTACATGAACGGATGCCAAGAACTCGTAAACGAACCGGTAATTGCCAGCATGTAACGGTACTCGAACATGGTTGCCATTTAACAACGTAACATAACCGACGGTCATGGTATGGCATGTTTCCTCAGACAATTCGCGAACGGCCTCGACGATAGGTTCTACGTCGGGCAAAACATTACCGGCAAGAAACCAAGTTTTACCGGTACGGGGTTCACGGTGTTACACAGTGTTGATGTCAGAGGCTTTAGGACCTCCGACTTGCAATATGACAACAACGTTGTTATCGGGGATAACGGATGCCATGTCGAATCAAAGAATCAGTGTCGAACGAACAAAACAACAGCGAAAGCGTGTGAAGATCAAAGAGCTCCGAAACCAATGTGACACTTTGCAATATGTGAGCTAACCCTAGACATAAATCTATTCTTGCTTGCTGGTGTTACTGCTAGTGGAGATGCACATGGACATAGACTAGCGATGTGTGACTGTTAGTATAAAATAACACATTGTAAATTGAACAAGTGATCGATTTACAGTTTTGTCACCTCCCTTCACTACTATAGGCCTAGTAAACATGTCTAGCCTGATTAGCTTGCAGATGCTCTCGCATTGTCCTTGTTCCAAGTGCTAGGGCTCTTGTAACGGCATGAACATACTATAACTTCCTTGTCTCGGGATAGCATACTATCGCGTCATATAGCTAGTTAGATGAGACGTGTGCATTGTACGTACCGAGAGGTATTGGGTGTACAATACAAAGCAATACCATCGCTAAATTGTAGTAACCACGTAGTACGTCCTTCCGATGGAAAAGCGCGATTCAAGTTAGTAGCGAGTAGGGTACCTATACAATGTCATGTAATGTTCAGTTACAAGACAATACTCGTCACTCGGGCGGGATTGGTATTAGTTATTGTTTAAAATGACTCGTTCCGGTGAAATGGAGTAAACAGATTAGGGAGAGTGGTCTAAACCCGAGGTGAAGCTACCATGCACTAGCTGAGAGGGCGGGCCCTTAGACAGAAATCGTGTTATGTGCAGCGAACTACTTTCGTTGCAATTCAATTCTATAATTTCAATTTTATACCGCGCAGCGAGAAAAAGCTTTCGGCGCCAAGACGCTAATAATTTGATGCATATTTAGAACAATGTTTCGTTTTTCTTTGATATTTATTTGAAATCAGATCACATATTTGCAAAGACAGCAGTGGAATCGTTCGCCAGCAAATAATATGGGGGAAAAGGAGGCAAAGAAGCCTAAGCCCGCGGGGTATGGAGGCAGGCAACAGCAGCTTCATCTCCCTCCCTCCTGTTTTAAATGATTTTAGCAATAATGCTCCATATTGCTTTATACGACGTTATTGTACACGTACCATTACTTCTACGACAGTTAAAAGAATATTGCGATGGTACATAAATGAAGAATGTATTCGTAAAGAGTGGGAATTAGAATAGATTTTTTGCGCATTTGACACCTCAGCGCGCCTGCCTGCTGATCGTCACGCAGCACGGCCCTACCGCCGCTCAGGAGTCGCCCCTGTTGGCAAACCATCAGGTTCCGGAAAGGACTAACACGCCACCTCCCGCCGTCAGTCTTCCCACGATCCCGAGCTGTATCCACCAGCTGTCTCTATCTATTTCCCTTGTTCACTCGTTTACTCGCCTAGCATGAGCCTCAGTACCGCAACCCGTGCGCTGGTGGCGCAGTGCGCTCCCCCCACCAGCGCCGCCGCCGCGAGCCGGGGCCGCACCATCGCTGCCCTCTACTCTGCCGCCGCTCCTCTCCGAACCTCCGCCACTCAGGCCATCACCGGCGGAAGGGGTTTCGCCGGTACACCCCCTTTTCTTCCCCGCTATCTACACATCAGTGAACATGACGGCGAACACGGAAACATAAGTCCGCCGCGTCACCTCTGCTTGTGAAGGTTGGCCTTTGATGGCGACACCCCTACTCAAGACGGCCGTTGGTCGTGGTCCGATGCGTCAGTGTTTCTCCTTCTGACAGCCACAACAGTATCTAATATGTGACACTGCATGCAAAGCCATATATTGACACGAATCGAAAATCGTGGACTAGTAGTGTCCAGCTGAGGATGGGTGACTCAGCGCGGGAGTCGTCGTTTAGTAGTTTTGGTTCATCGTATATGAAACGGTACACCGTCTTCTGCTCACAACCGACGTATTACCATACCACAGTTCCTCGTCACCATCAGTCAGCGCTGCGATCGCGACCACCGAATCTTCTGCTCGGAATGCGATGCCGCAGAAACGCGGCCTCGTTCTCGTAGCCAAGCAGCGCCATCTACGCAGTGGTTTCCCACGTCTCCCCAGCATCTACCGCGGACTCGTTTCGCCAACCACTATGATCCGCACCGCGTATTTCTGCTCGCACCCCCGCTGCTTATAGTAAGCGCGCTGATCCTGTTTCCTTCTACCCCGATCCGCTCGCACTAGCACATATCTCCCATCACGACGGGCATTAGCAGAGTGGTTGCTCTCGTTTTGTGTCAGCGAGCATTCGAAGCTCGGTAGCTCGCACGACCGCGCACAGCCACGCGCCCATCGCAGCCTCTTCGGAGATGGACACGCCTCGTGCCCAACACTTCGCTAACTCGCGCGTGTATGTGCGTGTATGTGTGCACAGGTAGGGGCCTGAAGCACCTATCCAGCTCTCCCGCGGTGGCTAGCTCAGCCCGTCGTCCATTCACATGCGCGGCTTCTGGGGTAGGAACTGCTATACCGAACACGCGGCTCTTTCTCACTTTCTGCGTATGAAGACGCACATTTAATGTTGACTTGATTACATCCATTCCTCTGTTATCCCACACTACCTGAAGACAGCTGTTGTATTGACGCAGGACCTGACTGCGGAGAAGGGCGACCAGGTGGCCATCCACTACGTGGGCACTCTGGAGTCCGGTGAGGAGTTTGATGCCTCCCGCCCTCGCGGCTCTCCCCTCAGCTTCACCGTCGGTAGCGGACAGATGATCCCTGGCTTCGACAAGGGCGTCATGGGCCTCTCCGTGGGCGATACCAAGAGCCTGAAGCTCTCCCCTGAGGATGTGAGGCCAGCCGCCAACTTCTGACCTAGCCACCTGAACAGCCTAACGAAGTCTCACCTATACCCGCGCGTTGCTGTGTCCTTAACGAGACAGATCAGCACATTCCAATTAACGGCTGCGCGTTGCTGCTTAATGAGTGAGACATGGTTTTGATGTGGCTGAGTATGTTTTGTTTGGTGTGTCAGGCGTACGGGGAGCCGGACGAGAAGAATGTGCTGACCATCCCCAAGGAGCAGGTGGTTCAGGCGGTGGGCGAGTCGCAGACGGTAGTGGGCACCAAGCTGATGGTGGGGCAGGGCCTTCCCGCCACCATCACGGACGTGACCGACTCTGAGGTCACCATCGACGCCAACCATCCCTTGGCAGGTGTGTTTAATAGGGGAAGGCGTGGAGCGGGTAGCGGATGATCAGCCGGGGTGTCACTCGTCGTGCCTACCTTGCTGCTTGCATGAGCAGGATCCCTGCTGTTTGTTGACTTTTGTCGTGATTGGCTGCACTCGCAGGGCAAACGCTCAACTTCGAGATCGAGGTGATGGACATCACTCGCCTCGACATTAAACACAACGAGCCCTTTAAGGTCTTCTTCGACATGACCATCGGCGACAAGGACGCGGGGAAAATCGTGATGGAGGTGCGCTACGCTCCAGGCGCTTGTTTGCTTCCATTCGGAAGGAGATTAGACTAAGTGAACCCAGGGCAGGTGGCATACATTTACTGAGAAGTTGTGGGAGCTGATCTAAGACGTATTGATGGTGGTTGTGGTGCAGCTGAGAGGTGACGTGACGCCCAAGACGGCGGAGAACTTCCGTGCTCTATGCACCGGCGAGATCGGGTTTGGCTACAAGGGCTGCGCCTTCCACCGCGTCATTCCGGGCTTCATGTGCCAGGGCGGTGACTTCACCGCCGGCAACGGCACTGGTACGCACCACCTGCCCATGTCTTTGCCACTTACCCTGTAAACACAAACACACACAACCATCTCTCTCTCACACACACATACAAATGCGGGTCGTGTACCTTCAATGACATCGTGCTGCCTTCTGTCAGGTGGCAAGTCCATTTTCGGCGAGAAGTTTGAGGATGAGAACTTCGAGCTCAAGCACGAGGGGCCGGGCATCCTTTCCATGGCCAACGCTGGCCCCGGCACCAACGGCTCCCAATTTTTCCTGTGCACTGCCGAGACGCCGTGGTTGAACGGCAAGCACGTGGTGTTCGGCAAGGTGGTTGATGGCATGGACGTGGTGAAGTCGATCGAGGCTGTCGGCAGCCAGGGCGGCGCCACCTCCGAGCCCGTCGTCATCAAGGACTGCGGCGAAATGTAGAACACTCTCACCCCCCCCTTCTCTTCTCGCGTATATTGACATTTCATGTGTGGTGCTGCGGTGGCTCCCGAACCAAACAAAGGCTAGGTTTAACAAGGTAATCCTGAATTTCCGTGACGACCTGCTTCCCCTCGTCACAATTTAAAGCATCCGCAATCATTTAAACGACGCATTGAATATTTCGACCGTACAGTGCGTATCACCCAAGTCACAACTTGGGCGAGTGGATAACGATTTAGCTTCCGAATGAAACATTTGCTCGAGGGTCGCACTATGAGTCGTCCATATCTGGTCGAGGAAGAAAGCATTTTCGTTACGATAGTAACGTTTACGCAGAGGGCGGTCAAATCTACACTACTATCAGTTGGGAGTTTAATAGGTGTGGAAGCTGTTCGCACGGGTGATATGGGGGTCTAGTGCGAGACGTAGTCTGCGTATCGCTCGGGGCGCTGCCTGTCGCGCGCTTCGATGTCCTCCCAGTCGATTTGCGGCACAAGCGCAGCCATCGCCTCTCCAAAACTCCGCCCGGGTCCGACTCCGCCGTGGCGTACTATAGCCCAGAACATTCGCGGTGATACAATCGCCATCGTCTCTACCTTGAGGTTCTTCCGGCTGACAGGGTCTGGGTCCGAGGCGACCAGGTTGAGGATGGCGGGGAGCAAGACGGGTGGGATGCCATTCACTAGCTCACGCTTCACCACGCCTCGGGTACCCACGTTATACGACGCTTCTACACGTCCCGTTCCGTCGCATAATTCCCGGAACACGACTTTTCCCGCCAGCGCGGCACTCACCTTCTCGAGCGCGTCCGACTCCGCGCCAAGCGCCTTCCGAGCCTCCCGCAAGCTCCCCCGCAGCGACTTATGTACACTCTTGACCGTCCCGTCTCCACCCCCAACCGCCGTGATCAGGTCAGACGCCAGGGATGCTTCCGCGCTATCCATCGCGCTCCGCGCGTTGCCCAGCGTTGGACCGTCGGTGTCTCGTTCAACCGCCTCCTCTGTACCGTCGCCCAGTCGCTTGCCCAAACCGGGCATACGAGCCACCCGTCGCCGCTTAGGCTTGGGCGCTACATTAGGGGATGTGCGAGCAGCCCCACCACGGCTATCGTGGCTCACAGAGGTCCCAGCTGCCGCGCCACTGGTTCGTTGGGGCGCAGGGATGGAAGGCAACGAGCCTGATGCCTGTCCGGCGGAGCGGGCAGGCGACTTCGCACTCGAACTAGGGTTAATAGGGTTGGGAGTTGATGACAGCAAGGGGCCGGTTGCGTCAGTGCCGCCACCGGGAGCCACCAACTCTTCCCCTGTTGGCGCATACGGCTTAGTATTG
Organism: Tetraselmis chui; assembly: GCA_026401115.1. Lineage (NCBI taxonomy): Eukaryota > Viridiplantae > Chlorophyta > Chlorodendrophyceae > Chlorodendrales > Chlorodendraceae > Tetraselmis > Tetraselmis chui. The sequence continues at coordinate 22,111 of JAPMLY010001396.1, forward strand.
GCGGGGCGACGATCAACGTGAAGAGCGTCCCGGTTCATCACGCCGGCGGCCTGGACCGTGTCAACGTGGCCCTTCTCTTTCGCTGGTTGCAGCTCTCGCGGGGGGAAGCCGGTTTTCAGCACCAGTCTCGCCGCGGCCACGCGCGTCGCCTTTCCCGCTAGTGCAACTAAATCAGAAACCGTGGTGCCACCACCTTTCGGAAGTTCGAGTGATGCTGGAGTACCCTTTGGGCCCCGAAGCCGCAGCGTCCAGGGCTCAGGCGAGGTTTCGGAGTCAGTGGGCACAGCCATAGCGCCGTTTATCTGTAAGTTTTTAAACACACAGTAGGCCCTTTCAGGTGGCCGCCGGTTCTGCTGTGTCCGTCCGCATCAGCTTGGCACTAACTCAGTTCTCCCGTTTTGTAGCCACACAACAGCTTCAGCAAACAATAACAGAGTATCTCCTTTTTGCTGAGTCGACACCTGCGGTGATGGATGCCCAAATATTCCACTCTCTTGAGCTATCGGTCACATTTGCCGGCGGATGGTGGCGAACTTCACATAAAAACCGGCCTTATAAACTGTGTACAGACATATGATGAGACACAGGTATGACCCAACCATGGAGGAAAACCCTAGCTACCCGGCGCCTACCTGTAGCCCTAACCCCTTACGCGACCCCCAAGTCAGAAACCGTACCGGGATTCCGTGCAGCTAAAGATACATCGGTGGCGGGAAGGAATTAGTTACAGGAAGAACAAGATGAGCACGGACAGGGAAAGTGGGAGGGGAAACAAAAGGGCAAGAGTGACAAAAGGATCACGGAATCCAAAGCACGGCTAAAGGAAAGCACTACATTATGCACAAACCTAGCAGACTAAACTAAGGAAACTCCTAGGCCACGCTGAGAATGCAACACGTGGAGGCGACAAGCGGCGCCTCACGCGCCGCTCGAGGAAGCACGGGGACGCTTGCGGCCCATGGCGCGGGTGAAGAGCGCCGTGGCATGAGAAGGCATCCCAACCGAGGAAGAAGCGGCCTCCACGCCGTTCGCAACGGCGGATAAACCGCGCAAGACGTTGTCCGCGTGAGCAACATGGACGGCGAGAGAGACCTTCCGACGCCAGGAGGCCAACAACTTGCCCACATGCATCCCTTGAAATGCGGTTGCCTGCTTGGCTAGCTCCGTCAAGAAAGCCGTGGCGTGGCCACCGAGACGACCGAGAGTACCAAATTCCGCGACTGCAAAGGGAATGAAACGGATCTCGGGGTAACTTCTCACCCCTCTCCGCGAACTTGGTCTTCTCAGCATGGCGGAGAACGACTTCGGGTGACGGGGGGCTAGAAACGCCGAACAAACCGGAAACTACGGCATCGGAAAGGGCAAGTTTTGAGCCTCGGATGCCGTGATATTGCAAGACACCCATATCCGCGGGGAGACCGTCGTTGCCGTTGGGGAGTTGAACTAACATCGTGGGATATGTGAGAACCTCGACGCCAACCCCGAGTGCGCCACGAACCTCGGAGATGATTTCCGCAAAGGCCGTCACTAAGAGTGAGCGGTGTGGACCGAAGCATCTCCGCCGCATCGAGCCAAATGGTCCGCAAAAGCAGTGGCCCACGCATCGGGTTTAGGGTCCTAGGGTTTTAGGGTTAGGGTTTAGGGTTTTTGGGTTTTTGGGGTTTTAGGGTTTATGGTTTAGGGTATTTAGGGTTTGGGTGGTACGGATTCGTGGTTGGGGGGTACGATTGGTGGTTGGGGGGTACGGATTCGTGAAGTGAGTATGAAAGGATATGTAGGGATACATGGCCGGACTGTGAATGAACGGGGTTATTGGTCAGGTGGAGGATATTCACCCACAGGGAGGAGGGGTCGTCTTCGATCGGGGTGGGGGTGTCCACTGGCAAGAGGGCGTCCGCGAATTGGAGGATGAATTGGGCAGGCTCGGGGAGGTCCTCAATTCTGCATTGGGGGGGGGGTCGAGGGGGCTAATCCGGCAGAGGTGAGTGCGATCGCTAGGCTAGAGGTGAGGAGGTCATGTAGGAGAGCGACCGTTTCTTGGCCGCTGATACCGGTGAACAAGGGGGAGCGGATCTTCATCCGACGGCCTGAAACTGCAGGGGCTGAGGCGTCGCGGAGAAAGTGAATTTTCTGCTGTATTAGTTTAGCCAGGAGGGTGGGGGAGGAGGCTATGGAGGGGGGCGCCGGACCGGCCGAGTGGAGTTCACGTTGGCATGAAGCGAGTTGGTACTGGAGGCCGACCGCTACGCAAGAGGTGGGGAGAGCGAGGCAAATTTCTTGAAAGCTCGTATGGAGGTCGACAGGTAGAGATGTGGTGTCGTAACAGATCGGAGCTGTGGGGTGATAGGTGCGGGTGGGGTTCGCAGTCCATCGTGTGAGTTGGGCGAGTTCCCGTCCGATTATATTTTTTACGCGGTTGGGGAGGTCGGCGAGGCCGTTGAGGCTCTCGAGGAGCCAGCGACGGGCCAGCGAGCAGGCCGACGTGATCGGGTCTAATAAGGGGAGGGTCGGATCCGGCATGAAGACGCCGTGAATCCAGAAACGAGCGATGTGGGAGGGGGTGGTGGAGTACTGGCATGTGAGGAGGAGCGAGTCCACCATGCGAGTGGAGAAGTCGTCGGCCTGTCCAAGGTCCGTGGTTGACCGGGGGGCGGCCATGACCAGGGGGGTCTTGAGTCCACGACGGATGGGGAGAGGATCCATAGCTGTGCCCAGGTTCTGTTGGGGGTGGGTCAGTTGGGAGACTGTGAGGAACGGGGTCAGCGGGTGGCCCGCGAGTTGGTTCTTGGGGTTGCAGAGGTCTGTGTATCGCCCGTGGTCCGGGGGATCCCGCATAAGCGCTTGCATGTAGGTGGGAGGGGGGGTCGGGGTCGAGGACATAGCGATCGAGCTTGATTCCGAGTAGGGGAGAGTATCACGGGGTTAAGTTGAGGATTTTCGAGTAGGTTTTTGAGTGTAGTACGCGTGTTGGCTGCACGCGACCATGCCCGATGGGACCTGGGTTTGGTGGATGTTGGCGGCGGACAAGGACGTCCGGACGCTCGGAGGGGCGCGATGTGGCGCGCCGCTTTCCGGTGGGGAAGCGTTTTGTAAGCGATGGGTGAGGGTGTTCTTTCGCAGTACTGTATCTGGTACATGTTCGGATTTCGAAGTGGGTGGCGCGTTAGCTGTCGGGAGGATGAAATTCAAATCTCCGAGAGCTGCGCCTTTGAGTGTGTACCGTCTGGTGTCGCTACGGATCCACTGACATGGGTGAGCTAGGCTCAGGTGGGGAGAGGTGGATGGTGCCAGTATTTCTACGGCCCTGTCCACCAGTCTGTCGCTCGATGGGAGGCCAGGCCCAGAGCGAAGACGATCGGCGTTGCTCATTCGAGCTACCGACCCATCCCCGTTATGTGGTTCAGTAGTACTTTAGTAGTACTTTGGATCGTTTTACTTTCTTTAGTGACGGTCCGCTAGTTACACATCCACTCTTATCGTTTCTACTGTTGATTCATTCTTGTATCCCGCGCGAGCTTAAATCGAATAATAATTAGCGTAATATCTACATTAATAGCCATATAAAAAATCTTTCAGAAGAGTGAGAATTGATACTTTACACACAAAACAAATGTTTTATGTAATCGAAATGGAAATAAGGAGAGGGCGCTCATGTTGATTGCATTATCAGTACTACACTCAGAATAAAATGCATCTATGGCCACCGTGGGTTCCTTGATATATCAACGGCCAACATTAGACGAAAAAGGGCTCATGGATTGACTAATCAACAACTCGCATGCGTCATAAAAGGGATCATTGTCTCATTATTGCCATGTTTGGACGAAACGTCGTGATATCGGCACCGATGACGGTCCAGAAAGGGATCATTGGTTGCAAAGATTTTGATCAACGGATGCGATGAACCTATGCCATCATCTATCCGTACATGTACTTTTTAAGAGTGTTGAAAAGTACAATATGTTGAACGTTTATTGTTATTCCCCTTTTTCGTAGCCTATCCAAAAACAGCACGAAGTACATGAGAATATATTACGTTACGTATGGATTAAAAAAAGCGACATTATGGGGACGAAACGTCAGTCTACCAAGCGACTACACGTCTGTAGTCACCTTGAAAAGCGCATGACAACCACATCAGTCAGTAGCATTTTTTACCCCGATACGCGGTGACCAACCGTGGATGGATGTCCGACTCGCATCATTATCAGCTTGTGGAGTTGGACGAGACGACATCGTCGCTGAAAGTCTCTAGTGGGGCGCGGCTTCTGCAAGTTGCGTTGGGATGGCCTCGCATCTGCTCGACGCGGCGTCGAAGGCGATGCTACAAGACTTCGTCGACTCGCGCTCACCGTCGGACGCTCTGCGACTCGTTAAGGTGCGTAGTGCAACATTGTGCAACAGACGACACCATTCGATCTAGCAAGGGCTCGTCTACGCCGATGCAAACACAAAGGACTATTAGACGTCGGTAGTGGTATGGAAATTGTGGAGACTCTCGACAACTTCGCTGCAAGTGAAGGCAACGACTACTATTTTTTAGTCTGCGTCAAGGACGGTATAGAGGTGAGTCGCATATGCTTTATTTCAAGTGCAATTATGCTCCTTGACCGTCTATGTAGTCGTGCCCAGCTATGCCGAATTGCAAAATCCTGCAAATTCGCGCGCGCGTGCGCGCGCGTGTGTGTGTGTGTGTGAACTTCGCAAGTCTTACTTGTAATGTATATTCTCAACCGTGTCGTGTGTGTGGAATGCACCTTTCATTATCAACTGACCGTGCTTGCTGTGACTTTTCTCCGTGTGTTGTGTGAGGTATGTCCCTTGGCCTTGTGGCGCAATAGTTGAATAGTTCACGTGCCTTGCCAACGACGACGGAATATCTTGAAGACCACCAAATGAGCAACGATGAGGTGGGAATCACGTGCCAGTTGTTAGCTCCCATGTATATCGTGAAAGTGTGCGCCTTTTTCGCTTCTTTAGTGATCAATACTTCATTATAAAGTGCGATCCTTCACTGCATGCATTATTTCCTGCTCTGTTACGTGAGATGTGTGCACTACATCCTGTGTGTGTGTGTGTGTGTGTGTGTGTGTGTGTGTGTGTGTGTGTGTGTTTGTGTGTGTGTGTGTGTGTGTGTGTGTGTTGTCTGCAAATTTATTTATCTTACAACTTTACCATTGTTTTGTTACTTTTTTACCCTTCACTGCATTCATTATTTCCTGTTTTGTTACGCGAGTTGCGTGCATTACATCCTGTTTTATGTGTGTGTGTGTGTGTGTGTGTGTGTGTGTGTGTGTGTGTGTGTGTGTGTGTGTGTGTGTGTGTGTGTGTGTGTCTGTTTTGTCTGTAACTTTTATTCATAATGCATCTTTACCACTGTTTTGTGCGGCCTTGTTAGTATGTTAGAATTAGTATAAGACACCGTTCAATATCATTCCTAAATCAGTGGCTTCTTCAGCCTGTGTTCATTGGGTGTGTCCCTTGGGCCCGTAAAACAGATTTTGAACGTGGTAAAATGCACCTCGGTGCCCAAGTTGTGAAGTGCATTGCCAATGTTCAGACTATTAGCAGCAAGCCTTCGTAACTTGGTACTTCTCTTTTGTCTCGTTCCGTAACAAGCACTTACAATCTCTCCACTGCTCTCATTGCATTGTATTTGCATCGGGTGTGTGTTTGTGTGTTTGTGTGTGTGTGTGTGTGTGTGTGTGTGTGTGTGTGTGTGTGTGTGTGTGTGTGTGTGTGTGTGTGTGTGTGTGTGTGTGTGTATGTAAGGAGGAGGTAGGAGCCCAGGGTGCCATGAAGAGCAGCAGAAAGACGTTACATAAATTTAATTCGCACATTCCCCCAAAACGACGAAAAGGAGCATAAGTAGATCGAGGAACGAAATGTTGCATACGGACATAGTTGTCAACGCGCAAGGAGCGAGAGTCAGCATTACCCATGCCAGGGAAGCTACGAACAACCACCAAAACAGCCAGCAAGGCGATCAACCAACTCAGCCGCCATCGGCGCTAACCGGCCCCCATCCTCCATGGCGAATGGATAGTAGTCATGGATCGACTATAACACGAAGGCGTGTAAAGCAAAGTAGAAGTGCGGAGGTCCGCATCAAGTTTGCCATACATATATCGCTAAATCTTGTATTCCAATGAGACATGCGTTACACGGCTCGCGAGCCACCCTGTTCCGAAAATATATCACTTTTGCACGTATTCCAACAACGGTACACGGCTACCGAGCCGTGTACCGGGCCAAAAGCAACACGGCTCGGGAAACCAGTACATTGTACAGTATGTTCCGTTTGTCGCGTCGCGCGGGGCTCTTCCCCATATGACCGTTAATAATCGCTACGCAATATCGCTACGCAGTATCATATCACCCACGGCCCCGTCCAGCGTCTCTAGCATAGTCCGTCCAATATGCCTCGGCGCAAACGTTCCGATGAGGGGGCCGCGCAAGCCGGAAGCATGCACTAGACAAAGGTGGAGAAACAGGTTGCGCTTGAGGCGTCCCTCTCCGCCTCGGAGCTAAGGCCCACGAAGAAGGAGCCGCCCATGATCTTTGAGGTACCCACCCACCTGCCCGACTTGTCACAACCCGACACGCGAGCTTTTTTATATGACTCTAATCCACCCGCTTTAGGTTGTTGGCGAGTTCTTGGACGGTGAAGCCCCCCCCCCCCCCCCCCCCCCCCCCCCTCCCCCCCCCCCCCCCCCCCCCCCCCCCCCCTTCTCCGTTTTGGTCGGGGGCAAGTGGTGCGTGGACAAGTGGTCGGGAGGGCGTGACGGTAGCGGAGAGCGCATGGGATGCAATTGGCCGGGCAAGATTCCAATCCGGCCCGCAGGAACGCATACTACCTTCGAGGAGCACGGAATATATAAAAATAAGATAGTATGCTGCTGGACGGAGACGACTCAAACATGACGGTGTTCTGCTGGAGGAGGGCAATGAAGCAACATCATCAGCAACCTTTAGTTGTAACTGCTATTTCGTGTCGTTATGCTAATGTCTGTGTAGCTTATGCAACACACACACACACACACACACACACACACACAAAACACACACACACACACACACACACACACACACACACACACACACACACACACACACACACACACATACCCACACACGCGCGCGCGCGTGCATGCATAGACACATTATTCTTTTACTTGTATATCTATCGTTTTCCTTCACTATTGTATGCTTCTACTTCAACATAATTATGTTATTCCTGCTGCTATTATTGGTGTTGTTGATGCACACATGCACACATACACACACGCACGCGCACACAAAGAGAGAGAGCGAGAGAGAGAGAGACAGAGAGAGGGGGGGCACACATAGACATACCCACATCCCCCCCTCCCCCCCCCCCACACACACACACATAAACTCACACACGCACGCACGCAATCGGGTTTTCGAAACAACGGTTGAATGATGATCTGGCACTACTTAGGCACGTTCGTGCATGGGCAAAAGACTGTTTCGAATGGACAGTTCTCGCAGAAAGAATGGTTACGTGTAAGTTGTTAAGCACAGCTAGACGGGGGTAGTTTTTCGGTCCGACGGGTTACGTGGTAGTACGCCGAGAACATCCATGTATTCACTTACATATCTATGTGGGTCTGAGAGTGCGTGCGCGTTTGTGCTGTGACCTTATGCGTGCGTGTGTGTGTGATCGCGTATGTGACCGTGTGCGTATGTATGCGCGCGCGCGTGTGTGTGTGTGTGTGTGTGTGGGTGGCCGTGCGTGTGTGTTTACATGCAGTACGCTGAGGTTGCACTCCCGGCGGAGGGGTCATCAGTTTATTGAAAGAACATTTGTATTAAAGTATGCAGCTGCAGGCGGGTTGCGCAGCGCCCCTCGCCGTGTATGTTGCAAGTGCGAGAGTTGCCAGGTGTGGCTGTGTATCGAATCGAGTGTGCGTCGCACGCCAGTCCGTGACGGAGATCGATTATCATTGGACTAGAGCGGGGTACGCCCGTACGGTGACCGGTAACTGTACATGACTTCTGGCGGTGTGAAATTTTCGCAGTTTGCGTGTATCCACACATCATTATGTATGATGTATCCGTACCCATCACCACATTTGGCGCGGGCGGAACGGCATTCACGAGTGCCGCCAAGCCGAAAAACAAGGCCACCGCCCATACAAGCGTGACGGGCCTCGGATTCAGCATTGTGGATCGGGCGCGGGTGCGGGTAGGTGTTGGTGTGAGAGTGTGTGCGGGCGCTATGACAGCGCAAAAAAGGCCGTAGTATGATAAGCTCGATACAAAGCCCCTATGTACTGCGGTCCGAGCCGCGTGCCGGCCTAATTGGAATACCAAAAAGCGCGCGGAATACGGCTCGTGATGTTTTCGTCCCGCGAGCCGTGTACCGGCCGAGCCCGTAGTGTTCCTACGAGCCGTGTACTTTTTCCGGATTGGAGTATCGGCTTAATAACGACACCGAAGACAATCATGTTCAATTGCCGACCGATATGGAGCTTGGTGGCTAGGATCCGGACGAGGGAGTCGGATACAGTGAGGATGTCGTCGATATACACTACGATGATGATTGACAAGCCATGAACACCGTGGTTCATTGAATGTAAACTTGTGTAAGAGGTGGAGCGCTTGAGGCCCAGAGAGGTGAGGGTGCGATGGAAGAGAGAATACCACTCGCGAGAGGCTTGTTTGGGGCCACATATGCTCTTGAGCATGCGCATCACCTTGGAAGTGCCATGATCCGCGCCCTTGGGTTGACGCATGAGTATTCCCTCTTGAAGGTCGGCATTAAGGAAAGCAGTTTCGATGTCGGCGGAGTGAGCGTGCATGCCATGGGCAGCGGCAAGGGCGAGGACAATGCGCCAGTGCGTATCATGGAGGGACTTTGTGAGGTGCTACTTTGGTTAGGCTAAGTTGGCAACCTTAGACTAATAGTAGAACCTAATCTCTGGATCTAATTATACAGCGTAGAGAGAATTAATAAGATTGTCTTAGGAACAGGGTTTCTTACAGTCTGGGTGTGGCGTAATTCTATTCTGTACCGGTCTCTCACCTCTACCAGTAAGTCCCTATCTTAAATATCCACACCGCAGTTGTTCTAGAAACAGCCTTAGAACCTGTAGCTTGTGCTGTCTGCTAACTAAACCAAACTATTACTAGTGATACAGGTTAACTCAGGTTACCTGTACCGTCTACCTAACCTTATCACACAAGCTCTTAGAACTATCTAGAAAAGAACTATCTAGAAGAGATACTGCTAGTAACTCTGTACTGTCGAGGGAAAATACGGCGATACAGTTGTACTGCCGTGATGACAAATAAAGAGTCACTGAATATCGCTAAGATACAGGTACCATTTAGAGGAAACAAATAATGTCAGATACTAGCACTTAGCTAAATGGCTAGGATATGACACTCTCCCCTCCTTAAGCACCAGCGTCCTCGCTGTGCAGTACTCAGGGTCTTGGTTTCTTGGGGGTTCTTGCAGGCCAGCGATTGCGAAATCTGACAAAGTCAGGAGTGCCAGAAAATTCTCGATAAACATCCGTTCGAAGAAATTCGGAAAAGATGTTTAAGTGGTTGACTCCTCGCATGGGTTCCCAAGTGTCCTCGCTAGGTACGTTGAACGGTGCTGCCCAGCGGACCTTAAATAAAAGTCCCGTGCCATTGGAGTTAAAAGCCACGTCGAGTATTTTGTCGACTTCAAATCGCTTCGCATCGTGCACAATCGGGATTGGCTGCGCACTGTTGGCCTGTTCTGGTTCTGCATTCCATTTTTCCAGTAGACTGGCGTGTACAACATCGTGAATCCGTACTCCAGGGGGTAGCTTAAGCCGAAATGCAACCGGGGAAACTTCCTCCGTAATGAGAAACGGTCCAATGTAGCGGTCGCGTAGTTTAGAACATGGCTGTTGTACAAACCGTAGATTTGTCGCCTTGAGCTTAACCTTGTCGCCAACTGTAAAAGGTACTGGTAACCGGTGCCGATTTGCAGCGTCTTGCATGTGTGCCTGGGCTGCTTTGACGCAGTCGTGGGCAAATCTGTGCATCTCGACCAGAATCTTCACTTGCTCCGGTAAAGTACGGCTAGGCTCGTTATCTTCAAATGTAGCCGTCGTTGGAGATGTCGGCTCAAATCCTAGCGTCGCCTTAAATGGAGACATAGTCGTTGACGTAGAAACCGCTGCGTTGATCGCGAACTCCACGTTGGTAAGGTGTTGAACCCAGTCGTCGTGCAAGGGGTGCACATAGCATCGTATGACTTGCTCCCATGTCTGGTTTACTCGTTCAGTTTGGCCATCTGTCTGGGGGTGATAGCTCGTAGAGATATTAAGCTTGGTGCCAACAGCCCTAAATAGGGTTTGCCAGAAGTCGCTCATAAACCGGGGATCTCGATCGGATATTAATTTCCGTGGTAAGCCAAAATGTCGAAAAACAGCGCGGTGCATAACTTTTGCTAATTGTTCCGCTGTAATCGTTTTCGTAATTGGCTCGACAATCGTCCGTTTCGTAAGCATACAGACGAATACCACCACAGCATCATACCCATCGCACTCAGGAAGGTCCGTAATCAGGTCAAGCGATATATGCTCAAAGGGTCTGGTCGGTACCTCATGCGATTGAAGGAGTCCATAAGGCTTGTGTCGCGCTGCCTTGTTGCGTTGACAGGTAACA
>JAPMLY010001396.1:32807-73207 GCA_026401115.1 Tetraselmis chui
ATAAAGTACTGCGAAGAGGTTCATGAAGATATTGCTTACAAGAAGAACCAGAAGAGCACGGACAGGGAAAGTGGGAGGGGAAACAAGAGGGCAAGAGTGACAAGAGGATCACGGAATCCAAAGCACAGCAAAAGGAAAGCACTACATTGTGCATAAACCTAGCATATTAAACAAGAGGTTCATGAAGACACATTAAGCACAGCAAATTTCTCCACGATGGAATGTTTTACAGGTACAACTACGCCATGCTCTGTGATTTTATGGTCAGATTAATTTAAATCTAGAGGTTTGCATATCCAACTCCCATGTGTACGGGACAGTGACCCTAGCGGTTTTTGTTACCGTTAGTAACGGCGCGTCGCACTTACAGGACAACCACCTTGTCCTGGTAGTTAGACGCAACCAACGACCAAACGACTTCACCAACGGTCAGCTCTAGCTAGCCCTCGCCTCATAAGCCGGAACTAGCTACGAGCGTGGCACTCTCTGCTTTCGCGCTCAGCCAATCTAGGCTTCGCGCGAATTCAGTCTCGACTCTTGTAGTCGAGCAAGGTGTCAGTTTACCATCGTCCTATGCGCACTCGAGCGTCACGCAACACTTCCCCTCGTTCAACTACGCAGCCGTGCATCATGCAACATGAGCAGTCAACGTCCGCCGCAGCGGCCGACCCTCACGCTACTTCGATCGAGTAACGCACAACCGAACAGATTCGTACGGCAGTGTTGGCTTCAGAACAACATATTACTCAACAGTTTTTGGCGGCTAACGTTGCCTTACTCGCACAGCTCAAACAACCGACATCCGCACCCGCTACTACAGATCAACAACACTCCATTCCCCCCGACACGACCCCAACGACGGAGGGTGGTAAGGCGGCCCCTAAGCCACCTATCGACGTGCTTGCCGACGAACCCGGACCCACCGCGTCCGAGTTCGTCGACTTCACCTACTACGGCGAAGTCATTATTGCCGGGCTCGAACGTCCCCCACGCGACGTCGAGGAGCCACGTCTTTGGACTCTTACAGACGACATTGCCCGCACTCTAAGCGATATGCGCACACATGCCGCCTACGACGAGGATCTTCACATCGGTTGCTATGCCTTCTTCGACAGCTGCGCCAACGCGACAATTGGCGAGGGCATGGATGCGTTGTCGCACGGCCCACCTCTATCAACATGGCAGACGGCAGCGGTTGCCCTCATCAGAGCGGGCCATCGCACCCACACCGCGACGGAGGAGGCCGCCCGAACTCGACTGGGCTTCCTCCGCCTCACCAAGGGCGGACAAGCGAGCACAAATGCGGACCGCGTATTCGCGGAATTGGCCCATGAGCGCTTTTGCCGCCTACGCCCTACCGCGGTCTCCGGCCCACTAGACGCGCTACGCTAAGCTTTCGTCAAGAACACGCTTGAATTCAGCTTACATGCCGCCAACAAGGCTGTTGCACGCGCGGCGTTCGCCAAGATCACGCCAGACAAGCCACCTAGTCCGGACGCCAAGACACTAAAAACGACCGCCGACATACGCAATGCAGTAGCAGCAGTAGCGGCGGCATCAACTGCACGCACAACCCCTTTCGCGAAGGCATGCGACACCACGCGGCCACCCCCAAAGAAATGACGGTGTGGCCTGCCGCGCCGATTCCTGCTCCCCGTCATCTCCATGCATGCGACATCGCGTGCGACGAAGATGGCGGGAGTGGAAGCGCATCGGCGCGAGAGGCCAAGTCCTAAACTAGATCCGCCATGGCGTCCGCGTCAAGTTCAAACAAGGCCAACGTCCACGCCCGTTCAACCACGGCACATCTATGCTCGACGCTACACCGGCCCAACTCGAGTTTCTCGACTCGGAGCTCCCACGTTTCGAAGCTTGCCGAGCGTGGGAACGCTCACACAACCCACGCTACGTTTTCCGTATGTTGGTGGTACCCAAGCCCGGCCACAACCAATGGCGTCTGATCATCGACTTGCGCGAGCTCAACCGCTACTGTTCCGAGTTTCCGATGATATGCGAGACCTTAAAGCACCTCCACCACATGTCCCGCCCGGGCGACTATTTCGTCTCCCTCGACCTCACAGACGGGTATTACACCCTTGGCATCCGCGAGAGGAAGACTATTTCACGTTTAACTACCGCTATCAAAGTTGAGGGGGCGATAAGGAATGATTACACTCGGCGAGTGACACTGCATGTCATCTCACTCTCAGCAAGTGCCTAGCACTTGCCTATCACATGACACGCACTCACCTTGTGGTGAGCACACGCCAACTTATATTTTGAGCCTTTAGATGATATCTGGCGCTCAACAACTTGCCACCACCAGTAACCTAATCCTCTTTGTTGTTGATTGGCTTATCATCTTATTGTGCTAAGTCACAGCCGTACTATCACGATGCTACTTGACCAACATTGTTGTGTAGCAACTTGATTACCACACAAAACTATGTCTCGCAACAACCGCGGCTCCTTGTGGCGCCTCGCCTGCCTCCCGATGGGCTGGTCGGGCCCAGCCTACTATTTTTGCAAACTCACTCAAGTCTTCGCAAACTACCTTCGCCGACCCCCGCCGCCTATGCCAAAGACCACTCCTACCAGCGGACGCCCTTCCAAGCGTTTTCTGCGAAACGTCCGGTGGCGGGGTACCCGCCTCCTCCCTTACATGGACGACTTTCTATTTCTCGCGGACTCCTACGACGTTGCATTGCTCCTCCGGCAACGCGTCGACGCCATGCTCGCACAACTGGGCCTCCAACGGAACCCCAAGAAAGGGATTTGGACGCCTAATCAAGTCGGAGACCACTTGGGCTTAACGGTCGACCTCAACCATGGGATGTTCAGCGCCCCACCCGACAAACTCCGCCAACTCGAACAGCAAGCGTCCTCCCTGCTCGGCCGGGCTGCCTCAAACGCTCGATGGCTAACCGCGCGCTAGCTCGGAGCTTTCGTGGGGAAAGCTCAGTTCATGTACCTAGCCATCGCGCCCGCGCGGTTCTTCTTGCGCGAACTGCACAACGTCCTCGCCACTCGCACTGGCTGGGGGGGCCGCGTCCGCCTAACGCACCAACTACGACGCGACCTCGAGTGGTGGCGCACTGTCCCCGCCCATAAGAATGGCCGGTCCATCTACAAGCCCATCGAGACCGCCTACCTCCACGCCGACTCCAGCAACTACGGATGGGGAGCCGTGCTGAACAACGACCCAAACTGCGAAGCACGCGATTTTTGGCCCGCTTCAAACCGATTGCAACATGTCACGTGGATAGAATTTCGAGCAGTCCGACACGCCGCCGAATCGTTCCTACCGCAGCTACAGGGATGACAGGTCCTCCTACACTAGGACAACACCGCCGTGGTCGCTGCCGTCACCAAGCTGACCACACGGTCACACGTTATGATGACCGAGCTACTCCGCATGTGGTACCTGCTCGACACCAACGACATCCACATTCGACCCCGCTACATACGTTAGGTTGCGAACATCTGGGCAGATACACTCAGCCACGAATTGGACATCGAGGACTGGCAACTCAACCCTCGGCTCTTTGCACACCTTCAAGCCCGGTGGGGGGCCCACTCTATCGACCGATTCGCATGTATACTCAACACTCCGCTCCCGCGCTTCAACGCCGCATGGCGCGACCCTCAGCACGAAGACGTCGACTGCCTACGCCTCCTAGACTCGGCGTGGCGATGCGAAAACAACTATTGCAACCCCCCTAGACCGCCCTACCTACCCTCGCTGCCAAACTGCGCCAATCAACAAAAAGTGGTACCAAGACCTCCAGCGCCTCACGACCCATACCCTGCACTTCCCGCCGTCGCGCGACCTGTTCTTCCCCGGCAGGCTCGGCAAGCCCGCGGGGGTCGGACCACCCGCATGGAGCATCGTGGCCTTTCGAGTAACACCCCTTCATGGCTCTACACTCGGCGCGGTGCCATAGGACGGTCCCTACGCGCCGCGCACTCTGCCTTTCCCGCGCTACCGCCCGTTGCGTTACGACCTACCACTGGCACGTAGCGCTACCGCCTCGCCGCCAACCTTTCCCACGCACCATGGTCCTCTTCTATGGCTACCAAGTTCCATGCACTCTTAGGCACCAATACCTTAGGTGCCACTGCCCTCAGCCTCCTCAGCAACTCCCTAGCGCCGTATACTCACGCCAACTACGACAGCGCCCTCCGCCATTACTTCGCTTTCTGCTCTTAGGAAAATCTCCCCTCATTGCAAGCCACTCCCGCTACGATGGTCCTGCTTGGCTCGGCCTACTCGGTACGGTGGTTGCTAGCTCCATGCAACATTATTTTTCAGCGATCAACAAATACTTTCGAGACCACCAACTACAACCCATCGCAGTCGGCGACATGCTCACCGACGCGCGGCGGGGCCTCGAAATGCTACAACAACGCCTCGTTCCGTCGGACACAAGATTGCCGCTACCCGCACTCGTCGCCCTCGACATCCTGATGGCCGCTAACACACTCCACGAGAACCTTACATGGCCACATGCTTCCCTCCCGCTTCTTGAACGTTTTCGCGCCTTCCTCGCGGTTTGTGTAAACTATACCTTCTATTGCCGCGCAGAAATAGGCGCTCGCTGCCTCACGGGCGACCTCATCGTTGACAGACCTTCCCAACAAATTTGTCTTTTCTTGCGCAAGTTCAAAGGGGACCAACGCCGTGACACCCGCGACAAACTCGTCTTGGCCGTCCCAATTCCCGCCAACCCCATGTTAATGGACCTTCTAGACTACTATTTTGCTCAACGTGCGGCTTTAGGCGCTACTTACTACAAGCGCCCTCCCCATGCCGCCTTTTGGAGCCTCTAACCTTTGGAAGCCTCCGTCGACTGGAAGGCCGCCTCCACCCATTCAACTTGGCTAGCGCTCGCGCTCCGCGCGATAAACACTTTCACCCATCATGCTTCAAGTGGACATCGCACATCCTCCGGAAAGGGGCGGCTTCCGCCGCTACCTGCATCGGCGCCCCCTCCCCGTCATCAAATACATGGGTGGTTGGGCCAAAAACATATCCGTGACTGAAGGCAAATACATCGACCCCACCATGACACCATCACTTGGGGTTTCTTCGGCTGGCTCGCCCCGTCCGCCCCTCATCACTAGTATTGGGTTGTGCAGGCCTTTGCCTTAGACTACTGGCAAAACGTGCCCTTGGGTAAATGGTCAGATTGGTTTAAATCTAGAGGTTTGCATATCCAACTCCCATGTGTACGGGACAATGACCCTAGCGGTTATTGTTACCGTTAGTAACGGCGCGTCGCACCTACAGGACAACCACCTTGCCCTGGTAGTTAGACGCAACCAACGACCAAACGACCTCCCCAACGGTCAGCTCTAGCTAGCCCTCACCTCATAAGCCGGAACTAGCTACGAGCCTGGCACTCTCTACTTTCGCGCTCAGCCAATCTAGGCTTCGCGCGAACCCTCCCTCCCAACCCTGTAATACGCGCTAATCGTCCCCCATGCCCCGCCGGTAGGTGTCTTTTGGCCAAATTGTAAGCAAGCTGAAATATTTGGCAAAACGTGTCCTAGGGTAACTTATGAGCTGTATGCCCGTATACGTCCCCGTACATGCGCGTTCGCTGAGGGAGTCTTGGTCCCATGCTCATCCGTAGCATACACGTACTCGCGCGCGACCGCGCGCGTAAGATGTATCCGCGAAGATTGACACAAAGCGCCCAAGAGCCGGCCCGTACATAGCTATACATAAATAGTGTACAATTACCAGCTGAAATACCGACTTTTGAGGCGGTACATGGCAGCATTATCACAGCATCCGAGGCTCAAAGCTTGCCCTTGATGCCGTAGTTTCCGGTTTATTCGGCGTTTTTAGCCCCCGTCACCCGAAGTCGCTCTCCGCCATGCTGAGAAGGCCAAGTTCGAGAAGTACTCGGAGGGGTGAGGAGTCGCCCCGACATCCGTTTCATTCCCTTTGCAGTCACGGATTTTGGTACTCTCGGCGGCCACGCCACGGCTTTCTTGACGGAGCTAGCCAAGCAGTCAGCAGCATCTAAAGGGATGCATGTGGGCAAGTTGTTGGCGGTTGGCCTCCATGCGTCGAAAGGTTTCTCTCGCCGTCCATGTTGCTCACGCGAACAACGTCTTGCGCGGTTTGTCCGCCGCTGCGGATGACGTGGAGGCCGCTTCTTTCTCGGTTGGGATGCCTTCTCCTGCCACGGCGCTCTTCACCCGCGCCATGGGCCGCAAGCGTCCCCGTGCTTCCTCGAGCGGCGCGTGAGGCGCCGCTTGTCGCCTCCACGTGTTGCATTCTCGGCGTGGCCTAGGAATTTCATTAGTTTAATATGCTAGGTTTGTGCACAATGTATTGCTTTCCTTTTGCTGTGCTTTGGATTCCTTGATCCTCTTGTCACTCTTGCCCTTTTGTTTCCCCTCCCACTTCCATTGTCCGTGCTCATCTTGTTCTTCTCGTAACCACACATGGCAGCGCGCCACGTTGCCAACGGGATGCTCCGATAATAAATTTGCTTATGGCACCGCAGCCACCACTAGCTAAAATCAACTCACGGACTATCATCGGAGCACGGTCGGGGAGGGGGCGTCCCCTCGCGATGCATGTTGGCGCGTGAGCGGGATGGCACGAGGGATAATTGCGCAGGATGTTGAGGGAATTAGAAGTAAGTTGTTGCACGCACGCTGCCGCATGTATGAATATATCTAGTGCGCACATCAATATGTAGGAATACGTGTACGCGCATTGATATCCGATAATACGGACAGTCATTTATATGAATGACCAACTGTTCCTTTTCGGCGTTTCTGAGGGGATGTGCGACGTGAACTCATGCAACGTCTTTCTCATGCTCTTCATGGCACTCTGGGATCCTATCTCCACAACGCTTTGCATGAGGGCGGTGCTGACGCTGTGGCATGCGTTCCTGTTCCTCGGGCCAAGGTTTTTTGGTCATATTGGTAATATAGAGGATTGAATTACACGGCTAGAACTACGTTGTAACATGCGTTACCTCCGACGGTACATCTCCCCTAACGGTTCAAGCGCCCACGCGCGCACGGACAATAAAATGTCCGCACACTATATGATGCACGAGCAGCGATTGTGTGTCCACCTTCTGCCTTTAGCGAGAGGTATCGCTCACGCAAACGGCATCGTGGCTCTCGCTAGCCGCGCAAGGTGTTGATCACTTGAGTCTCATGCACGACGCACGAAAATACACTCCCTAAGTTCAGGTGGCGGACCGCTTTAAATTGCCTACCGACCTCTACCCCGTTGCGCATGGTGACGCGCCGGAACAACAGCCACACCAGGTGCAATTGCTGACAAATATTGTACAACAGTTAGCAGTCCATGTCGAAACTCTATACATCGCAGCCGCGCCAACAAAACACATTACTTCAGCCATCCCCACAGCCGATTTCGACGGAGTTGCGGGTGGATGACGCGAGCACGACGCTCTACCAGCTGATAATAAAGACATCCCTCTCTAGAGTACATCGACCCTAGAGAGTAGACAAACTTCGCGTCCCGTACGTTCGCGGAATACCTACCCCCCTCCGGCACAACAGTCCCGTGCCTGTGGAACCCTCGACACGACGAGGCCGGCAATTTGTTACGGATAACGCGAGAATTTCCTCCCGCGACGAGTATCGACACTTGCTCTGCTATGGTGTATTACGGCCGCCGTTAACTCGGCACTCGAAAATGCTATGGAAACGATTCCCGCGGCCACCTCCACCCCCGATCAAATAACCTACGCCTACTCATCCGTCGACGCGGTGCTACGTACACATCAAGCAATGGCCTCAACGGGGGTAGCGCGACTCACCTACATTAGACGCTTCAAGGCGAAGAAGATCCTCACCGGCGAAGAACGAGTCGCCGAGCGGCTCGTCTACACACGCTGCTTCGACACCATCGCCTCCGGCTGTGGAGGCAACGTCATCGACGGACTCGTGTCAGCCCTGGAGGATAAGCGACTCGAAGTTAGCATCACAAGAGCTGCAAAGGCGCAAGGAGCTGCACAGTTCAAGGCCGACAAGCCTCGACCCGGCAGACCGGACAAGCCGAACGATAAGCCGGACAATTCGGACAAACACAAGGCTAAGCCTAAGGACCGCACGGGAGGCCGCCCCCTCCACGCTACCGACAAGGCACAAAAGAAGACCGAGGCCGACAAGGAGGAATGACGGGGTGACCCGCCGCGCCGATTCTTGCACACCAGATTCAAACTACATGCGTCATCGCGCGCGGCGAAACTGGCAAGCATGGAAAGATATCGGCACGAGCGGTCAAGTCTTGAGGTGGATCCGGGAGGGCCTTACTATTCCCTTCCTCAACAATCGAGCCGCACCCCCGTTCAACCAAGGCGCATCCCTACTAGACGCTACCCCCGAGCAACTCACATTCGTCGAGGCCGAACTCGCGCGCTTCGTGGAGACGGAAACCTGGGAGCGCACCATCTGCAGCACATACGTGTCCAGACTGTTCTTAGTCGCCAAGCCCGGCAACAATCAGTGGCGATTTATCTTCTTTTTCTTCTTTCTTCTTTTTGCTTGGTGGCCTCCACTGCTTTTTCTTGTAAGAAATGGTTTAAAAAGTGACCATCCGTAACTGGTTGTGCCTGCCGTAGTGTAGTAACGAAATAACAAAGCACGTTTATTTCTTTTCTTCATCTTTGCTTGTGAATTAGCCATCATCCGCGAAAGATGAGATGTTTTGCTTCGGAATTCCACCATACTTTGTTCTTCTGCTCTTGCTGTACTTCTTGTAATTAAGTCCAGTACTTTCTTTGTAATATAAATACATTAGCAAATTTGCAAAGCAGGGGGAGGCCCCATTTGCCAAAAGTGTACATATTTTGCTCGCAAGAGGGCATGGGCCCGGTACGTACGCTAATTGAGGGAATCGGGAGGGAGGGTTTGTTAAACCGTGCACACACGATCAGTAAGGAAGGTAACTAACGCATACGTGGTTACTGTGACAGTCACTCAAAGGGACAGTCTCAAAGGGACAACCAGCCCGAGGCGTGGTGTCGGGACAACAGAAGTGTTAGAGCTGAAGCCTCTAGCGACAGCTCTGTACCAATACCAAAAGGTCATCGGTATATATGTCCGATCTAAACATGTACTAATCATATCTAGAATAGCTTACAGTAGCTATCTGCAACTAATAACTAGAAGGTATTTCTTACAACACTCCCCCTGAAGGTAGCTACGGGATGAAGCGTTGCATTGGGTCTTGTCCTCCAAGGATTGCACTTCGGTGTCTTGTGAGTGCTGATCCTGGGAGGGGCTTGGTGAACATGTCAGCCACCATCTGGTCAGTGGGGAGGTATCTCAACTTGATGGTTCCTTGCTCCACGTGGTCATCGAGGAAGTGCCATTTCAGGCCGATGTGCTTGGTCTTCTCGCTGACCAAGGCGTTCTGGGAGTACGCGATGGCGCTTTGGTTGTCCTCCCAAATGGTGGTGGTTTCGGTGATGGGGGCGTTAAAGATCTCCCCCACAAGTTGCCGGAGATGGAGTCCCTCCTTGGTGGCATCCGCCGCAGAGTAGTGCTCGGCTTCACACGTGGATTGGGCCACACAGGTTTGTTGTTTGGACTTGTAACTGATAGGCCCGCGTCCAAGAGTGAATAGATAGCCTGAACGGGACTTGCGGGTGCTGCTGTCGTTTGCCCAGTCAGCGTCGGCAAAGCCTGTGAGTTGGAGACTGTGGTCCGTGCCCCCCCCCCCCAACGTCAGGCGCATGTCGATGGTGCCATGGAGGTATCGAAGGACCTTCTTCCGAGCCTGCAGGTGGGCTTCCGTGGGGGAAGCTTGGGCTGAGCCGAGGATGCTCAATGCCGTGGAGACATCGGGGCGCGTGCAGACGGCCGCGTACTGGAGACTGCCCAAGAGGCTGGGGTAAACATCCTTGTCCACGCCGGTGAGATGGGGCGAGGACATGTGCGCGAGGCCGGCGAGGAAGCTAGGGTCCATGGGAAGGGAAGACGGTTTAGCGTCGGTCATGCTTTACTTGGCGAGGATGTAGCGCAAGTACTTGGATTGGTCCAAGGAGACGGTGCGTGCCGAGCGGTCACGGGTGATGTGCATGCCGAGTAATTGGGAGAGGTCGCCGAGGTCCTTGATCTTGAACCGTTCTCCGAGCTTGGCCTTGAACGATGCAAGCCATGCGGTATCATTGCAGGCTGCAGGGATGTCATCGACGTACAACGCGATCATGGCGAAGACGTGGCCGGTGCGGAAGATGTAGATGCAAGGGTCAGAAACGCATTGTTGCCACCCATTGTCGATGAGCCACACACGGAGGAGCATGTTGAACTCGCGGGGGGGCTGCTTTAGGCCGTATAGGCAGCGCCTGAGGTGACACACTTTGGACGTGCCATCGCTGAAGCCGAGGGGCTGGCGGATGTACACGTCTTCCTTAATGGGTGCGTCGAGAAACGCAGTGTCGATGTCAAGCTAGTAAAGCTCAAGGTCACGGGCGGCTGCGATGGTGAGGAAGAGACGCAGGCTGGCCATGCGGATGACAGGAGAGAACGTCTCTGTGTAATCTAGTCCAGCGCGTTGGCTGCACCCTTTGGCGACGAACCGCGCTTTGAAGCGGGAGACGTCACCGGCGGTGTCAGACTTGACTTTGTAGATCCACATGTTGTTAACTACCATGCGACCCGGGGGAAGGTCAACGAGTTCCCAAGTGCCGTTGTCCATGAGGGAGGAGTACTCATGCTGCATAGCGGCTTGCCACTGGGGGGCATGGGCGTTGCCCAAGGCAGCTCGGTACGATGTCTGTTCCACACACTCCCGGGCGGACAGGAGGGCGACGGCAGGAGGCGATGTGCCGGCAGGTGTGTGAGGGGGACCAGTGATAAGGTTAGGAACGTGAGGGTGTTCGAAGATGTCCTCTTTGGCTTTGCCCTGTTCAGGGTCACAGCACGCCGTCACGAGGGTCGGGGGGTAGTCAGACACGTGGGCAACCATTTCGCCGTAGCGTAGGGGATGAGAACGGAGCCGAGCTTGGCGAGGGGTGTCATGAGGGGGCATGGGGTCTGGTAATGGTATGTCGATGGGGTGGGAGTGGAGTGAGGTGGCCGGTGCGTCATCCGAAGGGTTGGTGATGGTGGAGTCGACGGAGAGTTGTGCGCCGAAGCCCGGGGTGTCTTCTTGAAAGACAACATGGACGGAAGTGGTGATTCAGCGGGTTTCCGGGTTGTAAACGCGGTACCCGGGTGCGTCAGTGGGGTAGCCGACCATGACGCCACGAAACGCCTTTTCACTGAGTTTTCGACGCAGTTTGTCAGGCACCTTAGCGAAGACGGCACACCCGAAGACGCGGAACTTGGAGGCGTCAGACACAGACGACGTGAGGAGGGTGAGTGGGATGCCACCAGTGGGGCCGACTGAGCGACTGTACGTGCGGTTGCGGAGGTACACAACAGTGCTAACAGCGCATGACCACATGGAGTTGGGAACGGCCATATTGTGGAGCATCGCTGACGCATTGTCCGGGATAGTGCGCCAAGGACGTTCGGCTTTGCCGAGCATGTGGTGGGCGTATGGGGCAGAGAACTGGACCCCGACGCCGAGCTGTGCGCACATATGGCGGGTTGTTGCAGCCTCAAAGACATAGTCCGAGTCAAATTTTATGATTGGTGCAAACGCGCCCGATTGGGAGTGGTAACGTGCATGCATGTGCTTGATGTCAAGGAGGATGGCTTCCAACTCCGATCACGCATCGTCTTTGGACTTGAGGAACCGCACCCACATGTAATGGGTGTGGTGGTCAATGACGAGCAAGCAGTAGCGGAGGCCATGTGGGGAGGGGACGTGGACCGGTCCCCATAGGTCAGAGGACATGTTGGGGAGGGGACGGGAAGGTTTCGCGCATGCAGCGGTGTTGCGCGGTGTAGTTGTGGCGTTGTGTAACAAGCATGAGTCGCAAGAGACATTGGTTACAGAGCTGGTTAACGCAGGGCTAGTCGGGACACCGTGCGTGTGTTGGGCCCGCAGGCTTTGCATGTTTAGGTGTCCAAACCGACGGTGCCATAGTATAGGGTCGCACTGGGCAGTAAGGGCAACACCAGGGGAGGGAGTATTCACTGTCATCGCGGGGGTACTGGGGGGGGGGCTCTGGCTGGTGGGGGAGGAGGTAGAGTCCGTTTCCGGAGGGCTCTAGCACACCCATTCCTGTGGGAACCACAAGCAAACCATTGTCAGACTTAGAGGGGAAGATGAATTCACAGCCGCTGTGGGTCTACATCCAGCTGACACTAAGTAACCGGCCGATGCGCTGAGCAGAGCGAGAGGACAAGTCAGGGGTGTACAACGCATGGACAGTGCGGTGAATGAGTGCGCCTGTGTCAAGTCGGACTGAAATACGGACGAAGCCACTGCCCTTGACGTCAACACCATCCCCTCCAACGCGCGAGGGAGCGGAGGGGGGTGTGAATAGTACAAAGTCGCCTTTAAACGCGGTGAGGTTGATCGAGCAGGCGGAATCGACTACCCAGTACTGTGAGAGGTTACGACCGGGGGTTAGGGAAGAGGAGAAGGCTACGGAGCTGAAAGGCACACTCACCTCGGTGTCATCGTATTCATCCGTGCACTCCTCGAGGGTAGGCAAACTGTCAAAGTCATCGGCGGGGACGTCGCTCAGCACAGCGGCGTGCGCAGAGTGAGAGCCACCACGGGTGCCGTACTTCTAAATGATCATTTTGCGCTTCGCGAGTGTCCCCCGCAAGAGAGCGTCATCCGGGGCAGTGTAGGAGGACAAGATGTGGTCCGGGCTGCCGCAAGCGGTACACTTGGTGGGCAGGACGCGACCACCGCGAGGTACACGTGGAGGGTGGCCTCGACCGCTGTGTGAACCGCGGCCAGCAACGACAAACGCGGAGATGGGAGGCGGTGAGGTGTGGGGAGCTGTTGCGGCCGGGGCGTCGTCCTCGTCCATATTGTGCTCCATGTGAAGGATGTTGGCCATCACGTCATCAGCGGACGGTAGGTAGTCTGTGTCGAACGCGTTGATGACGCACTGTTTGGCCTGACCGTGTGGACCGTTGCTGGAAATACCGCGCAGCATGAGGAGACCGAGGTTGTGGGGATGAATGGCAGTGGAACCATCAACCATCTGACATGTCTCGTTGTAGTCGTCGAACGTCTGTCGCATGTAGTGGACATAGTCACTGAGTGACTGTCCGGGGCGTTGTCTGACCATCAAGTTGTCCAGCAGAGACAATGAGCGAGCAAAGGACCGACTGTCGAGACGTTCACACAGAGGGTCCCACGCTGCCGCTGCGCAGTCAGGACGTGCTGGGGAGACGCACTTCATCGCCTGGTCGGCGCGTGGGTTCGCGCTAGCTGCATGAAGAAGCAGGGTGTAGGCGTAGTGTTGCGCCGGTTCGTCTAACATGACGCCAGAGTCGCGGAGGGCAAGTTGTGGGATGAGGTAAGTGGCCTTGATGGAGAGGAAATAAAGGATGTTCCTCTTCCACTGCTTGAAGTCCGTGGTGGGCCCCATGGTAGGGACCGACATCTTCATGGACCGGTTGAGAGCGTCCTTGTCGAAACCGGTGGCCTCGTGGGCCGCGCGGCCGATGACCACCGGGTCAATGGTGGGGCGACGCCCGCCACGGGTGGTGTGCCCACCACGCTGTGTAGGATGCGAATGCCGGCCAGGAAAGGGAGGCGGTGGTCCACCGGGGAAGGGAGGAGGTGGGCCGCCGGGGAAAGGAGAGTGGCCGGCCATTGTAGGCGGGGGGCCGTACGGGTGCGGGTGGCCACGGGAGGCGGGGACGCGGGGCGGCGGTGCCTCCGGGAAAAAAGGTCCGGGATCCGGGAGGGCATACCCTGCATGAGGGTACGGAGGAGGAGGTGGTAGGTGTTCCGCGGGCAGTCCGTGAGGCTGTGGTGCGGTGTGCGCATCGTGGCGGCGGTGTGCGACATGGGGGTCGCCAACCGACGCTGCAACGAAAGCAGCATCGTGGGCCGGCTGCGCGTCAAGTCGAGTGCCGGGAAAGGGAGATGCGTGTGTTGGGGGGTCGGAGGCAAGGAGGTTCAGAGAGTGGTTGTCGCGATGGGGGTCGAGCTGCGCGTCGCGACGACGCACAGCGAAAGAGGGGTCCGCAGGGGCAGCAACAGAACCAGAAGCATCAGCAACAACAACAACAGCAACAGACTGAGCGTCCAGGCGGGCGTTTATGAACGCCATTTGCTGCAGAACGAGTGCGAGGGTAGTAGGGGTGGGGCTGACAGAGCTCTGCGGAGAGCCGAGGTCAGGAGAAGCATGAGGCGAATCGAGTGGATTGTCGACAAAGCGAGTTTTCGGCGCCATTTCGACACAGGGCGAAAAAGTAAGAGATGAAATAAAAAACAGGCAGCGGTAAAAACCGCTAGCCGGACGTGTGCCTAACATTGGTTTCAGAGAGACGGCTTGATGCCCGCCGACCCCTCGGCATGATGCCCCGGGGTGTCTCAAAGCACCTATTCTGTGTCGTCCACCCAGTGTGGGGCACAAATCGGGGCCACGGCCAGTGCATGTGGGACGATGCGGCGGCGGCTGAGTCGCTACGATAATACATTAATTAATATAGTAATCTAAGGCTGTCGTGCACTCTGTATATGCGTATTCACCCGATAGTGCACCCCCCCCCCCCGTCTCCAGCTTGGACCTGCATGCACCCTGTCCACACACGACGAGTGGGTCGGTGTGGGTGGCTGTCTGGCGTCCTCGAGCGGCTGACTTAGGTGGGATGGAGGGTGGGTTTTCTAAAGCGCTGATTATACTGGCGATACCGCCGACTACAGGGCGAAAGTACTAGGTATCTATGTAAACTTGCCTTCTGCGGGAGAGGTGGCGATCGCAGCTCGCCGAACAAGGTTGTCGCGCGTGAGTGACGTGAGGCGGGGGCCCATAACATGTTAAACCGTGCACACACGATCAGTAAGGAAGGTAACTAACGCATACGTGGTTACTGTCACAGTCACTCAAAGGGACAGTCACAGAGACAACCAGCCCGAGGCGTGGTGTCGGGACAACAGAAGTGTTAGAGCTGAAGCCTAGCGACAGGTCTATACCAATACAAAAAGGTTATCGGTATGTCCGATCTAGACATGTACTAATCATATCTAGAATAGCTTACAGTAGCTATCTGCAACTAATAACTAGAAGGTGTTACTTACAACAGGGTTGCGTGAGCTCTGCTCGCGCAAAGGCAGAAGATAGACGACCTCTATGTGTCGGCGCGTCATATAGGGGTAACGCATGTTTGTGGTTTTACCAGTGTGACATGCGTAATCTAGCGGTTAGAATTTGTAACGTCGTGTTAACGCCCGATTATTCTCGCCCCTAGTGCAATTTCAACCTTTATAATGTCTATTTGAGCGTGAAAAGTAGACTGAGGTCTACCGACCATACATGTTAGGAAAAAATAGGTCACACAAACCACAAAGATTCTGCCCAATTCCTGCTAAGGTGATGTCCCTGAGATGTGCCTTATTAACCCATGGAAAATCCTAGCTTATTGAGTTAGGGCCCGTGGTGGAGTATGCAATCGGCTACATAGAGGGTAGTTGAGGGTTGTCGAGGGCTAGAAAAATGCACTTTTGGTTGGCCCTCACGCGTTGGTTGATGCACACCACCCACAACCATATGCCAGACAAGCATTGCGGCATATCCATGCATACATGAGTCCTCTTTACAGCCCCAATGTGCTTCGGCAAATAGTGTAGGGCAAGTGTGCATGAGACCGTAAAAATACTGGTTAGAATACAGTCTACCGAATATTTTTAGGGCTTAGTAATTATGGTGCACATCGTCCTCGTGCATGTTGATGTTGAAACTGACATGCAAGACTGTCCATGACATGTTTACTATGTCTTCATTATCGCTTACACGATGGTGATGGCTATCTTTGTGAAACATATGACAAAGTATTGGGAGGCTGCCTAGCTCATGGCCCTCTTGCGTGCTTCCTATCTCTTCTTGACTCCCTCAGACCTCATGTTCACTGGTTTGATGCCCCTTAAGTGCTTGCTAAAGCAGTATGGGCTTCGGGCAGAGGAGCAAATGTACATGAGAGTACGGTTGCCCCCCAAAGGCGGGGCACATGAGCAATGCATGGTGACTAGACGGCCGCAATACCGGCACTTACCCTTCTTCTTCAGATTGGTGATCCTAGCTACATGATTGAACCGAGCCACATGCATGGCCAACTCATGGTTGCCACGGGTTGTTGTTACTCTCTCTTGCCTCTCTTAATCAACCCAAGGGTGATCATGCATTTGATAGGTCAAGCGGCTCCCAAAGTCGTGTTGCCTCGCATTCTTCTGACGTGGCTTGAAGTGTCGGAACAACAAGAAGGCATTCACCTCCGACATGCCAAACAACATTTGGAAGTCGCTGACCCACCAAAGGTGAGTCTTCCATGTGCCTTCAAAGCTAAAGCCCCCTTGACTTTTGAAATTGTTCATGTCGATGACATTGAAGACGTCAAACGGACGGGCAACGTTGGCCAAGGTGGCCAAGGCATGCAAGGTATCCGAGCCGACCAACGGAACATCGTATGGGGTAGGCAGCGAGTATAGTCGCGCCGGGGTCGGGCGGGCGGGCGAGCTATTCAAATCCGTAAGCCAAAAATACTAAAATATTGTGCCGCCAATTCCGTTAGGGGGTATGAATATTTTGGTGTTTTGGTAATTTTCGGCCTCAAATACCAAAATACTAAAATACTCGTTAATTGCGTAAGTGGCCTCAAGCGAACAATGTCATCGAGCTTAGCAACAGCGACGTAAATGTGTTTAGTAACGTATGTAGTTACATGCCACCACTCGTAATAAAGTCGTCACTTGGCTAATGTATATTTGGGCTTTGTTTATATTTCGGACTTAGATTTGCACGCGATAGAGTGCTTGGTAAGGAAAGGAGGTTGCGATAAGCCGACAGTTTCGCGTCACAGCTACGCATTGCGAATGTCAAAGCTAGTGACCAATGGTATCGTGCGCGGGAATGAATGGGAATCAATTGAAGAGCGCAATGGTAAAAGTTTGCATGACTACAAGACTTACAAGTCAAGCAGGGGCGAAAAGTCGGCCATATAGTGACCCGGGAGTTCCGTGTGGAAAGGCTCTCGCTTGACGGATCAAAGGTACGCCAAGGATAACATACCGTGCTATACCTAGCACGGGGAATGGGCACTAGCCATGTGGGAATTGATGATTTTGTGGGGTTTGATCCGGGTGACACGAAATGGCTGCATATATTCTACTACTATTTTTTCGGTGTTATTTGTGTGGTAACTTGCTTTTAGCAAACTCCGGACACAAAACAATTATTGTGCAAGCGAAGACGCAAATGAGCTAGGGAGTGATTGACGATACTTACCATTTTTTGTACCATTCAATCAAAAATAATACAATGTTCTGACAATTGTGTTCGTATGCAACATTTCGTTCGTCGAACCTTTATTGTTCCTTTTCGGCGTTTTTGGGGGGATGTGCGGCGATAATTCATGCAACGTCTTCCTGCTGCTCTTCATGGTACTTTGGGTTCCTATATCCGCGACGCTTTGCAGGAGGGCAGTGTTGATGTTCTGGCATGCCTATGTGGTTGTTGGCCTTCCAAAAGCTAACTGTAGTTCCCAATTTTTTTGTGTAACGTTGCTGTCTCTGTAGGTGGAAGTGCAGATGGAGGGAGAGATGAGAAGATGATTGACTATTTGTGTTTAACAATAGATTGTAATCGAACAAAGGAATTGTTAAAATGGTTATGTCACCTCCCTCTACTGCATTAGGCTTAAATAGCTCCCGCCTAGCTAGCTTGCACATGCTCTTGCTTAGTCCTCGTGCCGGGTGATAGGGCTTTCTAACCGTCACCAACAAACTAGCGACGCGGATCGTCCAGTGTAGGGAATCTCATTATGCATTGGAACCCTCCTTTGGCGCGTCGTCTAGCTAGTTAGATTTACTATGCGTACCTATACGTACCGGGAGGTGCTCGCAATACAATGCGCATCAAATCCCTCGCTAAATTGCAGTAGCGACGTACCCACGTTGTGAGTCCTTCCGATTGAAATTCACGAATAGGAATAGGTAACGAGTACTTGTACAATTTCATGCAATGTACTTTGGCATGATTGTACTCGTCACACTCGTACCCTCCCCCTCTTGACAGATCTTGAGGACAGCCGCGAGGCTGACCTCCGTGGTCTAAGCTCCTTTACTAAAGCAGTTGAGACTTAGGAATGCACGCTAGGACTTAGGAAAAGCAGGTGGGACTTAGGAATGCGCGCTGGATAAGCGTGCATAAAGTCTATGTACGCCTGAGTCTGGGCAAACTTGTGCCATTGGGGTGTCTCTAGGAATTATTGTAACGTTGTGATTCGATGCACCTCATTTAGCCGGCGCCACACATGTGGAATGTCGTCATCACTGAGGTGCGTCATGAAGAGTAAGTATTAGCCTAGACGTCCAGGTAACCACTTGACACACAACATAGATGTGAGAGACGTCAAATTCGTCGTCGTCTCCTTCATGAACAATCACCAGGACAACGGGTCGTAGCAAAGTTGTAAAGCATGGTCGTAGGTTGTTCACATGAAACACATGGTGTAAGCGTACTGTCGTTGGAAGTTTCAATATGTAACTGTGTTTCCCAATATGTTCCTCCTAAGTAAAAGGTCCAAGCTGTCGGTCGCTTAGCTTCATGTTTTGGCTGTCCACGTAAGAAGAGATGTGTTGTAACAATTGGCACCTTGTCTCCTCAGTTGAAGTGCGGGGCTATCGACGTTTATGAACGAGCTTGCATCTCTTCTTTGTGCACTTGTAACACCGAACGTACCAAAGCGTGTACTTCCTATAACAATCTTAACCGCTCTGGCGCGTCTTGCGAAATCGGAATCGGTAAACACATGTAATGTTGCCGCCAGCTCGTCGACAAGTTGGAAATTTCGCAGCAGCTTGAACCATGGTTTTGTCCTCCATTTTGGAACGACTATAACCGCTCTTAGGTGGGGAGGAAGCAGTTTACTCCGCAAATAGTGGCTAAAAAAGTCTTATAATTCATTAAATGGCGCATATAGCCAAATCTCCGGTACTTTTGTATAAGGCTAGGGTTCAAGTGGATTTTGTCGATGTTGATGGTAATGATATTTTGAAACGTCGATGTTGATGGTATTGATATCTTGGATTGTCGATGTTGATAGTGTTGATAGTTTGGGATGCTGACATCGATGGCAATTTAAGCCGATATCATCGCCAATGTATCGATATTTGGGACGATATATCGATACGTCGGGCTTAGATAATCAATATTTTATAAATGTTTTGATAATTGATGGTATTGATAGTAGCACTACTGCCATCGTGTCGATGTCGATGTCGCAACCTATCACATCGATGGCACTATCACCAGGTGATGATGATACTATCGACGATGCATCGATGGCTGATCCCTTGCCTTACTTTTGTAGATCTCTCTCTTGAAATGGGCGCGCCAGACAGCAAAATCCTCCGCCACTTGAGAAATAAGGCCGTCATTATCGCTAGCTCCATCTAAGTCGAAAGGACCGTAGGTACGAGAGTACTTTAGGAAATACTCCCTATTCATCATCCAGCCGCTAAAGTCCTTGCTCCTAAAGACTAGCCTCAATGTCGTTTGAGGTAACGGGGTTCGTACTTTTTCTGTCTTGGTCTCATACCAAGTCGTTGTAGGAGACGAAACCTCATCATGCAGCTTGCCGCGTGCTGCCGACTCAGGTCTCACTTTCCCGGCCGGGGTTTCCTCGTTCTGTCGTTCTTCTTGTTCTTTATATTTAGGCAGTCTATAGCGATGTGTCCCTTCTTGTGGCAAATGAAGCACTTGCTCTCCTTCTTCTACCTCGTCTTGAGTAAGACATCGAATCTCGTACAACTCCCGCGCTTTCTCATCGGTCGCGCCATGCGAATCTTCCTCCCAATCACTCTCGACCTCCTCCACCGACTCCGAAAAATCGCTATCCTCCTCGATGACGTTCAGCCGGCTTGTCGATCGTTGGGTCGTCTCAATCTTGGTCTCAGCTGCCTCCGCTCGCAGGGTTGCTTGAATCGAATTATGTAGGGTCTTAGGGTTTTTCAGGGCATCCTCTTTATGAATCGAGGGTCTTACACCGCGCTAAAGATCATGTACGTTATCTTCTTCATGACGGTGAGAAAGCTCCAATAATTGTTCTCGAAAATAGCACTCGCATACTTCAGGACCGTAGTTCTTGTCGCGCCTTGTCCAAATTCAATCTTCGTCGTCGCATCCGCCAGTCTTGCTCGCACTAGTGGTTCGTAAAGCACGTCCAATCCCGTGGCATCCTCGCCTCGGAACAAGGCCGTTGAACGTACTAGACTCGGCTTCTTCTCGGTCCTTCTCAGATTCTCGTGTCGCATTCTCGCGCACGCTCTAGCAAGCTTCGACTGTGTAGCTCGCTCGACTCGGCTCGCCAATCTCGTTGCCCTCATGGCACAAATGTCTTCGCCGCTTTCGCATCCCGCAATTATTCCGAATTTCCGGTGTACGGGTTGCGGCGTACAAGTACTGCACCACTCGGTAATCTCATAATCGGTACGTAGAACCCACATCCACTTACTCGTAGTGTAGCGATAACGTCTATCGCACTCCGTAGTTCGCGGAGTTTCGCGTCCCGAAACCTTCAATTCTTCAAGTTCTTCTTCTCACCAATGGTTCTTCGCTGGTTCTCTTCGAAAAAAAATCACGCGCGGACAGAAAAACGGGGTCACTCAGGATTTCGTTTGACGTCTCCATTTGAGTAAGCGGGAGGGCAACAATACTTGTCGTAGCATGTGGAAAGGCCCATTGCCGTGCGACTCGACTCGCCAAAACACATAATTCGTGTCGTCGAAGTGACTACCATATTATGCTTTAAAAAGAGCTCTCACGCACCCTCAAGCGTCCCTGAGCTTGTTGTGCACCCTCTTGCCTTGGCATTTGCTGTTGCTGTCGGCGTTACCGCTCCGCCGCGAGTATACCGCACAATCGCAGCCCACAGCGGCAACAACAGCCCTAGCGGGCATATACTTGACCACGCGGCGAGAAATGAAATGTTTCCCTCGACCGTACACATACGGTACTCCGCTGCCAATCCTTCCTCATATGGCGGTAAAAGCTAAGCGAGCGCCGCGCCCGTGAGTGAAAGTGGTTTCAGCGTAAATGAAATAGAAGTCCGCATGGTATGTATCACCGCCGTGCGCGAAAACACATAATGTTACACCGCCCGAGGCACACTCCACTCCGCTGGAAGCCGCACCCGGCACGTGCCTCTCCGCCCTTAACATGACTCTAGGGCGATGGGTGTAGGTTTGAACCAAGAAAATTGATATGAAGTGCGTATGTGAGGTCATGTGTCGACGGGCGTGAATTGCGCATCGGCGCGTACAAAAAACGCGCGCTTTTAGGGGGTTTGACGACGCTGTGATATACTGCAAAAGTACTAATATTGAGACATCTTCTCATTTCTCTCTCCATCCGCACTTCCACCTACAAACACAGCAGCAACAGAGCACGTCAACAACTAAACATAACAGACTCGTGTCTACATTTAGCTTTTCGAAGGCTAACCGCAAAATGGAGGATGTCAAGGCGGTCGTGGTCGACCTTCTCAAAACAGTGGTCGAATTGATTTAAATGCCATAGCTAGAGCGTTGACTTCCGGGGAACGCAAGCGTCATATTGAGGAGGGACTTTGCTTCAAGTGCCACAAGAAGGGACACCGTCTTTTCCAATGCCCGGAGCTTAAAGACAAGGATGCGATGGGTGCTCCTTCAAAGAAACAATGATGGTGGCAAGGTTGTTCTATTGAAGAACTGGAGCAGCCGGCTACATCTACTGATCGTCCTGAAATATATTTAGCGATAGAGGTCGTCGAAACTCCTTCGACATCTCCATCGACTACAGTCTCGACTCATGCAACACTTGTAGCAGGTGGTCGACGTCAGAACAAGCAAAAAGGGATTCGTAGACCTTTATCCAGACGTTCGATTGATTGGAAACCGGTTGACTCTATTTTCGAACCTCTGCACACACGATTTGATTTTACATTGGAGGGATGTGTTGATGATGAAGGTTTGAACTCGCACGGTGACCTTCATCCTCACTATTCGCGGAGTGACTCGATTATAGAGAGGGATTTGTAAGGAGAGCGGGTGTTCATTAATCCACCACAGGGGTTGGCTGAACAGATTGCACGCCATTTTGAGAGTTGCCGTTGTACAGCTCCAACACATACTATGGTTGTATTTGTTCTACCTAACTAAGTGGGCTAAGTTCAACAAGCTCACTCGACGCTAGAAACCCTAACAAAAATTCCCAGCTAAGACCCATCTATCTACTCGCCAGTCACTAGAGAATCCCACCATGCAAGAGGTTGTTGCTCTAGCTCCTTGGCATGTACAACTTTGGTTAGTCGACGGTGATTGTACTTTTTACGATCAGGCACCGACTACAATTCACGATCAATTCACCTCAGTACGTTTACCTCTTGACGATACGGAAGAGTTCATAGCTACGCTGCAACAATGTCCTTCAACAACTACCGCCTTACTCACGGACCTCACGGAGGCTCGGCCGTTAATTCGCACTGAGCTGTCTGTGGAAACTCTTGATGGTGGACGGCTGGGTTCCGGACTAGTGGACTGCGCTGAGACTCTTGACTTTGTCTTTGAATACTTTGTAAGACGCTTTGCTTTATAGACTCGTAAGTCGCTGGCCAAGACTCTTGTTCGACTCGCTAATGGTCAGCGTGTGACCTCTTCGAATGTCTGCGACGTTACTTTTGAGCTAGATCGTCACGAATTCCAACGGACTTTTTACGTCTTACGTGATTTACGTGTTGGGTTTACAATGGCTTGACGACGAACATGCCTCTTTGGAGTACGGTACTACCCGCGTCTTTACCTTAATGGTAGGTACATCAGTGGAGACTCAGATTGAGGAGCGACGTCTTGAGTGTCTACTAATGTCGTCAACCAAAATTCAGGAACTCTTGACGCGCCGTAGCAGAGGACGTAATGCGGAATTTTACGTGATCGAAATTACGCCACCAAAAGAACAGCCGACAAAGTTTTACACTGGAGAGGGGCTTACCGCATAATAACAACGTGAGAATTTCCGGTCGTTACTTAACGATGACTTCCTAGAGTTACTGCCATGGGATCATCCCATTGACACTATTGGGCCCATGAAACGTCATCGTCTTAGCCGATTGTCACTTGCAGAGCGTGTTGAGCTTAACCGACAGCTCAAAGACGCCATGGAAGCTCGTTTGATCCGTCCCAACGAAAGTGAGTTCGGCTCGCCAATTGTTTTTTGTGCAAAGTTGATGGCTCGCTGGCGCCCGTTGTCATTTCCTAGCCATTTAGCTAAGTGCTAGTATCTGACATTATTTATTTCCTCTAAATGGTACCTGTATCTTAGCGATATTCAGTGACTCTGCTTTTATTGTCATCACGGCAGTACAACTGTATCGCCGTATTTTCCCTCGACAGTACAGAGTTACTAGCAGTATCTCTTCTAGATAGTTCTCTTCTAGATAGTTCTAAGAGCTTGTGTGATAAGGTTAGATAGACGGTACAGGTAACCTCAGTTAACCTGTATCACTAGTAATAGTTTGGTTTAGTTAGCAAACAACACAAGCTACAGGTTCTAAGGCTGTTTCTAGAACACATGAGGTGTGGATATTTAAGACGGGGACTTACTGGTAGAGGTGAGAGACCGGTACAGAATAGAATTACGCCACACCCAAATTGTAAGAAACCCTGTTCCTAAGACAATCTTACTAATTCTCTCTACGTTGTATAATTAGATCCAGAGATTAGGTTCTACTATTAGTCTAAGGTTGCCAACTTAGTCTAACCAAAGTAGCACCTCACACGTGGTTTCGGAGCCTCAGAACAGCTAGACGAGACGAAGATGTCTAACCGAGCAGGAGAGAGACTACCAGAGGAAGTTGATGGCCGACCATAGGGGGCGCCTTCTGGGCCGACACAGCCGACGTCGACAGATGGTAGAAGACAGACACTGCGAGAAGGATCGAGTCCCACGATGGAGCCTATGTCAATACACGTCACCGAGATGCTACAACGACTAAGTAACCGAGTTGACACTTTTTCGACTGAGCTATCTCAACTGCGTGACCACGTCGACAACGGTTTCAGACATTTTGAAGGACGAGTGAACAGAAGCCGAGAAACGGAGAATTTTCTTCAAGGAGAACAATTGAGATCGGAGAGGACGCGAGAGATGCCAAGCATAATGCCGAACGATGTCAAACCAGCCAAGATCAAAAGCATCGCTACGACTAACATCGACGAGCTGAGAAACTGGTTCCGACATGCACGAGGGTATCTACGGTATCACAGCGTTAACCCTGAAGAGCAAAGAGGAGTGTACTAGGTATCTGGCTTTCTGGAAGGACCACTATCGAAGTGGTGGTACTCCCAAGTTGCGCAGACTGGAGATGAAGTCGGTGGAGGATTTTCTGGAGTTTTTGAGATGGAGAAATCCTTACTTCAGGAATTCTGCGGAAGAACACCGGCGGAACAAGCGAGATTGAATTTGGACAAAGCGAGACAGAAAACCACGGTTGTCATATCCTAGCCATTTGGCTAAGTGCTAGTATCTGACATTATTTATTTCCTCTAAATGGTACCTGTATCTTAGCGATATTCAGTGACTCTTTTATTGTCATCACGGCAGTACAAATGTATCGCCGTATTTTCCCTCGACAGTACAGAGTTACTAGCAGTATCTCTTCTAGATAGTTCTCTTCTAGATAGTTCTAAGAGCTTGTGTGATAAGGTTAGATAGACGGTACAGGTAACCTGAGTTAACCTGTATCACTAGTAATAGTTTGGTTTAGTTAGCAAACAACACAAGCTACAGGTTCTAAGGCTGTTTCTAGAACACCTGAGGTGTGGATATTTAAGACGGGGACTTACTGGTAGAGGTGAGAGACCGGTACAGAATAGAATTACGCCACACCCAGATTGTAAGAAACCCTGTTCCTAAGACAATCTTACTAATTCTCTCTACGCTGTATAATTAGATCCAGAGATTAGGTTCTACTATTAGTCTAAGGTTGCCAACTTAGTCTAACCAAAGTAGCACCTCACACGTGGTTTCGGAGCCTCGGAACAGCTAGACGAGACGAAGATGTCTAACTGAGCAGGAGAGAGACTACCAGAGGAAGTTGATGGCCGACCATAGGGGGCGCCTTCTGGGCCGACACAGCCGACGTCGACAGATGGTAGAAGACAGACACTGCGAGAAGGATCGAGTCCCACGATGGAGCCTATGTCAGTACACGTCACCGAGATGCTACAACGACTAAGTAACCGAGTTGACACTTTTTCGACTGAGCTATCTCAACTGCGTGACCACGTCGACAACGGTTTCAGACATTTTGAAGGACGAGTGAACAGAAGCCGAGAAACGGAGAATTTTCTTCGAGGAGAACAATTGAGATCGGAGAGGACGCGAGAGATGCCAAGCATAATGCCGAACGATGTCAAACCAGCCAAGATCAAAAGCATCGCTACGACTAACATCGACGAGCTGAGAAACTGGTTCCGACATGCACGAGGGTATCTACGGTATCACAGCGTTAACCCTGAAGAGCAAAGAGGAGTGTACTAGGTATCTGGCTTTCTGGAAGGACCACTATCGAAGTGGTGGTACTCCCAAGTTGCGCAGACTGGAGATGAAGTCGGTGGAGGATTTTCTGGAGTTTTTGAGATGGAGAAATCCTTACTTCAGGAATTCTGCGGAAGAACACCGGCGGAACAAGCGAGATTGAATTTGGACAAAGCGAGACAGAAAACCACGGTTGTCATATCCTAGCCATTTGGCTAAGTGCTAGTATCTGACATTATTTATTTCCTCTAAATGGTACCTGTATCTTAGCGATATTCAGTGACTCTTTTATTGTCATCACGGCAGTACAAATGTATCGCCGTATTTTCCCTCGACAGTACAGAGTTACTAGCAGTATCTCTTCTAGATAGTTCTCTTCTAGATAGTTCTAAGAGCTTGTGTGATAAGGTTAGATAGACGGTACAGGTAACCTGAGTTAACCTGTATCACTAGTAATAGTTTGGTTTAGTTAGCAAACAACACAAGCTACAGGTTCTAAGGCTGTTTCTAGAACACCTGAGGTGTGGATATTTAAGACGGGGACTTACTGGTAGAGGTGAGAGACCGGTACAGAATAGAATTACGCCACACCCAGATTGTAAGAAACCCTGTTCCTAAGACAATCTTACTAATTCTCTCTACGCTGTATAATTAGATCCAGAGATTAGGTTCTACTATTAGTCTAAGGTTGCCAACTTAGTCTAACCAAAGTAGCACCTCACACGTGGTTTCGGAGCCTCGGAACAGCTAGACGAGACGAAGATGTCTAACTGAGCAGGAGAGAGACTACCAGAGGAAGTTGATGGCCGACCATAGGGGGCGCCTTCTGGGCCGACACAGCCGACGTCGACAGATGGTAGAAGACAGACACTGCGAGAAGGATCGAGTCCCACGATGGAGCCTATGTCAGTACACGTCACCGAGATGCTACAACGACTAAGTAACCGAGTTGACACTTTTTCGACTGAGCTATCTCAACTGCGTGACCACGTCGACAACGGTTTCAGACATTTTGAAGGACGAGTGAACAGAAGCCGAGAAACGGAGAATTTTCTTCGAGGAGAACAATTGAGATCGGAGAGGACGCGAGAGATGCCAAGCATAATGCCGAACGATGTCAAACCAGCCAAGATCAAAAGCATCGCTACGACTAACATCGACGAGCTGAGAAACTGGTTCCGACATGCACGAGGGTATCTACGGTATCACAGCGTTAACCCTGAAGAGCAAAGAGGAGTGTACTAGGTATCTGGCTTTCTGGAAGGACCACTATCGAAGTGGTGGTACTCCCAAGTTGCGCAGACTGGAGATGAAGTCGGTGGAGGATTTTCTGGAGTTTTTGAGATGGAGAAATCCTTACTTCAGGAATTCTGCGGAAGAACACCGGCGGAACAAGCGAGATTGAATTTGGACAAAGCGAGACAGAAAACCACGGTTGTCATATCCTAGCCATTTGGCTAAGTGCTAGTATCTGACATTATTTATTTCCTCTAAATGGTACCTGTATCTTAGCGATATTCAGTGACTCTTTTATTGTCATCACGGCAGTACAAATGTATCGCCGTATTTTCCCTCGACAGTACAGAGTTACTAGCAGTATCTCTTCTAGATAGTTCTCTTCTAGATAGTTCTAAGAGCTTGTGTGATAAGGTTAGATAGACGGTACAGGTAACCTGAGTTAACCTGTATCACTAGTAATAGTTTGGTTTAGTTAGCAAACAACACAAGCTACAGGTTCTAAGGCTGTTTCTAGAACACCTGAGGTGTGGATATTTAAGACGGGGACTTACTGGTAGAGGTGAGAGACCGGTACAGAATAGAATTACGCCACACCCAGATTGTAAGAAACCCTGTTCCTAAGACAATCTTACTAATTCTCTCTACGCTGTATAATTAGATCCAGAGATTAGGTTCTACTATTAGTCTAAGGTTGCCAACTTAGTCTAACCAAAGTAGCACCTCACACGTGGTTTCGGAGCCTCGGAACAGCTAGACGAGACGAAGATGTCTAACTGAGCAGGAGAGAGACTACCAGAGGAAGTTGATGGCCGACCATAGGGGGCGCCTTCTGGGCCGACACAGCCGACGTCGACAGATGGTAGAAGACAGACACTGCGAGAAGGATCGAGTCCCACGATGGAGCCTATGTCAGTACACGTCACCGAGATGCTACAACGACTAAGTAACCGAGTTGACACTTTTTCGACTGAGCTATCTCAACTGCGTGACCACGTCGACAACGGTTTCAGACATTTTGAAGGACGAGTGAACAGAAGCCGAGAAACGGAGAATTTTCTTCGAGGAGAACAATTGAGATCGGAGAGGACGCGAGAGATGCCAAGCATAATGCCGAACGATGTCAAACCAGCCAAGATCAAAAGCATCGCTACGACTAACATCGACGAGCTGAGAAACTGGTTCCGACATGCACGAGGGTATCTACGGTATCACAGCGTTAACCCTGAAGAGCAAAGAGGAGTGTACTAGGTATCTGGCTTTCTGGAAGGACCACTATCGAAGTGGTGGTACTCCCAAGTTGCGCAGACTGGAGATGAAGTCGGTGGAGGATTTTCTGGAGTTTTTGAGATGGAGAAATCCTTACTTCAGGAATTCTGCGGAAGAACACCGGCGGAACAAGCGAGATTGAATTTGGACAAAGCGAGACAGAAAACCACGGTTGTCATATCCTAGCCATTTGGCTAAGTGCTAGTATCTGACATTATTTATTTCCTCTAAATGGTACCTGTATCTTAGCGATATTCAGTGACTCTTTTATTGTCATCACGGCAGTACAAATGTATCGCCGTATTTTCCCTCGACAGTACAGAGTTACTAGCAGTATCTCTTCTAGATAGTTCTCTTCTAGATAGTTCTAAGAGCTTGTGTGATAAGGTTAGATAGACGGTACAGGTAACCTGAGTTAACCTGTATCACTAGTAATAGTTTGGTTTAGTTAGCAAACAACACAAGCTACAGGTTCTAAGGCTGTTTCTAGAACACCTGAGGTGTGGATATTTAAGACGGGGACTTACTGGTAGAGGTGAGAGACCGGTACAGAATAGAATTACGCCACACCCAGATTGTAAGAAACCCTGTTCCTAAGACAATCTTACTAATTCTCTCTACGCTGTATAATTAGATCCAGAGATTAGGTTCTACTATTAGTCTAAGGTTGCCAACTTAGTCTAACCAAAGTAGCACCTCACACGTGGTTTCGGAGCCTCGGAACAGCTAGACGAGACGAAGATGTCTAACTGAGCAGGAGAGAGACTACCAGAGGAAGTTGATGGCCGACCATAGGGGGCGCCTTCTGGGCCGACACAGCCGACGTCGACAGATGGTAGAAGACAGACACTGCGAGAAGGATCGAGTCCCACGATGGAGCCTATGTCAGTACACGTCACCGAGATGCTACAACGACTAAGTAACCGAGTTGACACTTTTTCGACTGAGCTATCTCAACTGCGTGACCACGTCGACAACGGTTTCAGACATTTTGAAGGACGAGTGAACAGAAGCCGAGAAACGGAGAATTTTCTTCGAGGAGAACAATTGAGATCGGAGAGGACGCGAGAGATGCCAAGCATAATGCCGAACGATGTCAAACCAGCCAAGATCAAAAGCATCGCTACGACTAACATCGACGAGCTGAGAAACTGGTTCCGACATGCACGAGGGTATCTACGGTATCACAGCGTTAACCCTGAAGAGCAAAGAGGAGTGTACTAGGTATCTGGCTTTCTGGAAGGACCACTATCGAAGTGGTGGTACTCCCAAGTTGCGCAGACTGGAGATGAAGTCGGTGGAGGATTTTCTGGAGTTTTTGAGATGGAGAAATCCTTACTTCAGGAATTCTGCGGAAGAACACCGGCGGAACAAGCGAGATTGAATTTGGACAAAGCGAGACAGAAAACCACGGTTGTCATATCCTAGCCATTTGGCTAAGTGCTAGTATCTGACATTATTTATTTCCTCTAAATGGTACCTGTATCTTAGCGATATTCAGTGACTCTTTTATTGTCATCACGGCAGTACAAATGTATCGCCGTATTTTCCCTCGACAGTACAGAGTTACTAGCAGTATCTCTTCTAGATAGTTCTCTTCTAGATAGTTCTAAGAGCTTGTGTGATAAGGTTAGATAGACGGTACAGGTAACCTGAGTTAACCTGTATCACTAGTAATAGTTTGGTTTAGTTAGCAAACAACACAAGCTACAGGTTCTAAGGCTGTTTCTAGAACACCTGAGGTGTGGATATTTAAGACGGGGACTTACTGGTAGAGGTGAGAGACCGGTACAGAATAGAATTACGCCACACCCAGATTGTAAGAAACCCTGTTCCTAAGACAATCTTACTAATTCTCTCTACGCTGTATAATTAGATCCAGAGATTAGGTTCTACTATTAGTCTAAGGTTGCCAACTTAGTCTAACCAAAGTAGCACCTCACACGTGGTTTCGGAGCCTCGGAACAGCTAGACGAGACGAAGATGTCTAACTGAGCAGGAGAGAGACTACCAGAGGAAGTTGATGGCCGACCATAGGGGGCGCCTTCTGGGCCGACACAGCCGACGTCGACAGATGGTAGAAGACAGACACTGCGAGAAGGATCGAGTCCCACGATGGAGCCTATGTCAGTACACGTCACCGAGATGCTACAACGACTAAGTAACCGAGTTGACACTTTTTCGACTGAGCTATCTCAACTGCGTGACCACGTCGACAACGGTTTCAGACATTTTGAAGGACGAGTGAACAGAAGCCGAGAAACGGAGAATTTTCTTCGAGGAGAACAATTGAGATCGGAGAGGACGCGAGAGATGCCAAGCATAATGCCGAACGATGTCAAACCAGCCAAGATCAAAAGCATCGCTACGACTAACATCGACGAGCTGAGAAACTGGTTCCGACATGCACGAGGGTATCTACGGTATCACAGCGTTAACCCTGAAGAGCAAAGAGGAGTGTACTAGGTATCTGGCTTTCTGGAAGGACCACTATCGAAGTGGTGGTACTCCCAAGTTGCGCAGACTGGAGATGAAGTCGGTGGAGGATTTTCTGGAGTTTTTGAGATGGAGAAATCCTTACTTCAGGAATTCTGCGGAAGAACACCGGCGGAACAAGCGAGATTGAATTTGGACAAAGCGAGACAGAAAACCACGGTTGTCATATCCTAGCCATTTGGCTAAGTGCTAGTATCTGACATTATTTATTTCCTCTAAATGGTACCTGTATCTTAGCGATATTCAGTGACTCTTTTATTGTCATCACGGCAGTACAAATGTATCGCCGTATTTTCCCTCGACAGTACAGAGTTACTAGCAGTATCTCTTCTAGATAGTTCTCTTCTAGATAGTTCTAAGAGCTTGTGTGATAAGGTTAGATAGACGGTACAGGTAACCTGAGTTAACCTGTATCACTAGTAATAGTTTGGTTTAGTTAGCAAACAACACAAGCTACAGGTTCTAAGGCTGTTTCTAGAACACCTGAGGTGTGGATATTTAAGACGGGGAC
Source organism: Tetraselmis chui (assembly GCA_026401115.1). Classification (NCBI taxonomy): domain Eukaryota; kingdom Viridiplantae; phylum Chlorophyta; class Chlorodendrophyceae; order Chlorodendrales; family Chlorodendraceae; genus Tetraselmis; species Tetraselmis chui. Next base: position 63,984 of record JAPMLY010001396.1, read on the forward strand.
TTACTGGTAGAGGTGAGAGACCGGTACAGAATAGAATTACGCCACACCCAGATTGTAAGAAACCCTGTTCCTAAGACAATCTTACTAATTCTCTCTACGCTGTATAATTAGATCCAGAGATTAGGTTCTACTATTAGTCTAAGGTTGCCAACTTAGTCTAACCAAAGTAGCACCTCACACGTGGTTTCGGAGCCTCGGAACAGCTAGACGAGACGAAGATGTCTAACTGAGCAGGAGAGAGACTACCAGAGGAAGTTGATGGCCGACCATAGGGGGCGCCTTCTGGGCCGACACAGCCGACGTCGACAGATGGTAGAAGACAGACACTGCGAGAAGGATCGAGTCCCACGATGGAGCCTATGTCAGTACACGTCACCGAGATGCTACAACGACTAAGTAACCGAGTTGACACTTTTTCGACTGAGCTATCTCAACTGCGTGACCACGTCGACAACGGTTTCAGACATTTTGAAGGACGAGTGAACAGAAGCCGAGAAACGGAGAATTTTCTTCGAGGAGAACAATTGAGATCGGAGAGGACGCGAGAGATGCCAAGCATAATGCCGAACGATGTCAAACCAGCCAAGATCAAAAGCATCGCTACGACTAACATCGACGAGCTGAGAAACTGGTTCCGACATGCACGAGGGTATCTACGGTATCACAGCGTTAACCCTGAAGAGCAAAGAGGAGTGTACTAGGTATCTGGCTTTCTGGAAGGACCACTATCGAAGTGGTGGTACTCCCAAGTTGCGCAGACTGGAGATGAAGTCGGTGGAGGATTTTCTGGAGTTTTTGAGATGGAGAAATCCTTACTTCAGGAATTCTGCGGAAGAACACCGGCGGAACAAGCGAGATTGAATTTGGACAAAGCGAGACAGAAAACCACGGTTGTCATATCCTAGCCATTTGGCTAAGTGCTAGTATCTGACATTATTTATTTCCTCTAAATGGTACCTGTATCTTAGCGATATTCAGTGACTCTTTTATTGTCATCACGGCAGTACAAATGTATCGCCGTATTTTCCCTCGACAGTACAGAGTTACTAGCAGTATCTCTTCTAGATAGTTCTCTTCTAGATAGTTCTAAGAGCTTGTGTGATAAGGTTAGATAGACGGTACAGGTAACCTGAGTTAACCTGTATCACTAGTAATAGTTTGGTTTAGTTAGCAAACAACACAAGCTACAGGTTCTAAGGCTGTTTCTAGAACACCTGAGGTGTGGATATTTAAGACGGGGACTTACTGGTAGAGGTGAGAGACCGGTACAGAATAGAATTACGCCACACCCAGATTGTAAGAAACCCTGTTCCTAAGACAATCTTACTAATTCTCTCTACGCTGTATAATTAGATCCAGAGATTAGGTTCTACTATTAGTCTAAGGTTGCCAACTTAGTCTAACCAAAGTAGCACCTCACACGTGGTTTCGGAGCCTCGGAACAGCTAGACGAGACGAAGATGTCTAACTGAGCAGGAGAGAGACTACCAGAGGAAGTTGATGGCCGACCATAGGGGGCGCCTTCTGGGCCGACACAGCCGACGTCGACAGATGGTAGAAGACAGACACTGCGAGAAGGATCGAGTCCCACGATGGAGCCTATGTCAGTACACGTCACCGAGATGCTACAACGACTAAGTAACCGAGTTGACACTTTTTCGACTGAGCTATCTCAACTGCGTGACCACGTCGACAACGGTTTCAGACATTTTGAAGGACGAGTGAACAGAAGCCGAGAAACGGAGAATTTTCTTCGAGGAGAACAATTGAGATCGGAGAGGACGCGAGAGATGCCAAGCATAATGCCGAACGATGTCAAACCAGCCAAGATCAAAAGCATCGCTACGACTAACATCGACGAGCTGAGAAACTGGTTCCGACATGCACGAGGGTATCTACGGTATCACAGCGTTAACCCTGAAGAGCAAAGAGGAGTGTACTAGGTATCTGGCTTTCTGGAAGGACCACTATCGAAGTGGTGGTACTCCCAAGTTGCGCAGACTGGAGATGAAGTCGGTGGAGGATTTTCTGGAGTTTTTGAGATGGAGAAATCCTTACTTCAGGAATTCTGCGGAAGAACACCGGCGGAACAAGCGAGATTGAATTTGGACAAAGCGAGACAGAAAACCACGGTTGTCATATCCTAGCCATTTGGCTAAGTGCTAGTATCTGACATTATTTATTTCCTCTAAATGGTACCTGTATCTTAGCGATATTCAGTGACTCTTTTATTGTCATCACGGCAGTACAAATGTATCGCCGTATTTTCCCTCGACAGTACAGAGTTACTAGCAGTATCTCTTCTAGATAGTTCTCTTCTAGATAGTTCTAAGAGCTTGTGTGATAAGGTTAGATAGACGGTACAGGTAACCTGAGTTAACCTGTATCACTAGTAATAGTTTGGTTTAGTTAGCAAACAACACAAGCTACAGGTTCTAAGGCTGTTTCTAGAACACCTGAGGTGTGGATATTTAAGACGGGGACTTACTGGTAGAGGTGAGAGACCGGTACAGAATAGAATTACGCCACACCCAGATTGTAAGAAACCCTGTTCCTAAGACAATCTTACTAATTCTCTCTACGCTGTATAATTAGATCCAGAGATTAGGTTCTACTATTAGTCTAAGGTTGCCAACTTAGTCTAACCAAAGTAGCACCTCACACGTGGTTTCGGAGCCTCGGAACAGCTAGACGAGACGAAGATGTCTAACTGAGCAGGAGAGAGACTACCAGAGGAAGTTGATGGCCGACCATAGGGGGCGCCTTCTGGGCCGACACAGCCGACGTCGACAGATGGTAGAAGACAGACACTGCGAGAAGGATCGAGTCCCACGATGGAGCCTATGTCAGTACACGTCACCGAGATGCTACAACGACTAAGTAACCGAGTTGACACTTTTTCGACTGAGCTATCTCAACTGCGTGACCACGTCGACAACGGTTTCAGACATTTTGAAGGACGAGTGAACAGAAGCCGAGAAACGGAGAATTTTCTTCGAGGAGAACAATTGAGATCGGAGAGGACGCGAGAGATGCCAAGCATAATGCCGAACGATGTCAAACCAGCCAAGATCAAAAGCATCGCTACGACTAACATCGACGAGCTGAGAAACTGGTTCCGACATGCACGAGGGTATCTACGGTATCACAGCGTTAACCCTGAAGAGCAAAGAGGAGTGTACTAGGTATCTGGCTTTCTGGAAGGACCACTATCGAAGTGGTGGTACTCCCAAGTTGCGCAGACTGGAGATGAAGTCGGTGGAGGATTTTCTGGAGTTTTTGAGATGGAGAAATCCTTACTTCAGGAATTCTGCGGAAGAACACCGGCGGAACAAGCGAGATTGAATTTGGACAAAGCGAGACAGAAAACCACGGTTGTCATATCCTAGCCATTTGGCTAAGTGCTAGTATCTGACATTATTTATTTCCTCTAAATGGTACCTGTATCTTAGCGATATTCAGTGACTCTTTTATTGTCATCACGGCAGTACAAATGTATCGCCGTATTTTCCCTCGACAGTACAGAGTTACTAGCAGTATCTCTTCTAGATAGTTCTCTTCTAGATAGTTCTAAGAGCTTGTGTGATAAGGTTAGATAGACGGTACAGGTAACCTGAGTTAACCTGTATCACTAGTAATAGTTTGGTTTAGTTAGCAAACAACACAAGCTACAGGTTCTAAGGCTGTTTCTAGAACACCTGAGGTGTGGATATTTAAGACGGGGACTTACTGGTAGAGGTGAGAGACCGGTACAGAATAGAATTACGCCACACCCAGATTGTAAGAAACCCTGTTCCTAAGACAATCTTACTAATTCTCTCTACGCTGTATAATTAGATCCAGAGATTAGGTTCTACTATTAGTCTAAGGTTGCCAACTTAGTCTAACCAAAGTAGCACCTCACACGTGGTTTCGGAGCCTCGGAACAGCTAGACGAGACGAAGATGTCTAACTGAGCAGGAGAGAGACTACCAGAGGAAGTTGATGGCCGACCATAGGGGGCGCCTTCTGGGCCGACACAGCCGACGTCGACAGATGGTAGAAGACAGACACTGCGAGAAGGATCGAGTCCCACGATGGAGCCTATGTCAGTACACGTCACCGAGATGCTACAACGACTAAGTAACCGAGTTGACACTTTTTCGACTGAGCTATCTCAACTGCGTGACCACGTCGACAACGGTTTCAGACATTTTGAAGGACGAGTGAACAGAAGCCGAGAAACGGAGAATTTTCTTCGAGGAGAACAATTGAGATCGGAGAGGACGCGAGAGATGCCAAGCATAATGCCGAACGATGTCAAACCAGCCAAGATCAAAAGCATCGCTACGACTAACATCGACGAGCTGAGAAACTGGTTCCGACATGCACGAGGGTATCTACGGTATCACAGCGTTAACCCTGAAGAGCAAAGAGGAGTGTACTAGGTATCTGGCTTTCTGGAAGGACCACTATCGAAGTGGTGGTACTCCCAAGTTGCGCAGACTGGAGATGAAGTCGGTGGAGGATTTTCTGGAGTTTTTGAGATGGAGAAATCCTTACTTCAGGAATTCTGCGGAAGAACACCGGCGGAACAAGCGAGATTGAATTTGGACAAAGCGAGACAGAAAACCACGGTTGTCATATCCTAGCCATTTGGCTAAGTGCTAGTATCTGACATTATTTATTTCCTCTAAATGGTACCTGTATCTTAGCGATATTCAGTGACTCTTTTATTGTCATCACGGCAGTACAAATGTATCGCCGTATTTTCCCTCGACAGTACAGAGTTACTAGCAGTATCTCTTCTAGATAGTTCTCTTCTAGATAGTTCTAAGAGCTTGTGTGATAAGGTTAGATAGACGGTACAGGTAACCTGAGTTAACCTGTATCACTAGTAATAGTTTGGTTTAGTTAGCAAACAACACAAGCTACAGGTTCTAAGGCTGTTTCTAGAACACCTGAGGTGTGGATATTTAAGACGGGGACTTACTGGTAGAGGTGAGAGACCGGTACAGAATAGAATTACGCCACACCCAGATTGTAAGAAACCCTGTTCCTAAGACAATCTTACTAATTCTCTCTACGCTGTATAATTAGATCCAGAGATTAGGTTCTACTATTAGTCTAAGGTTGCCAACTTAGTCTAACCAAAGTAGCACCTCACACGTGGTTTCGGAGCCTCGGAACAGCTAGACGAGACGAAGATGTCTAACTGAGCAGGAGAGAGACTACCAGAGGAAGTTGATGGCCGACCATAGGGGGCGCCTTCTGGGCCGACACAGCCGACGTCGACAGATGGTAGAAGACAGACACTGCGAGAAGGATCGAGTCCCACGATGGAGCCTATGTCAGTACACGTCACCGAGATGCTACAACGACTAAGTAACCGAGTTGACACTTTTTCGACTGAGCTATCTCAACTGCGTGACCACGTCGACAACGGTTTCAGACATTTTGAAGGACGAGTGAACAGAAGCCGAGAAACGGAGAATTTTCTTCGAGGAGAACAATTGAGATCGGAGAGGACGCGAGAGATGCCAAGCATAATGCCGAACGATGTCAAACCAGCCAAGATCAAAAGCATCGCTACGACTAACATCGACGAGCTGAGAAACTGGTTCCGACATGCACGAGGGTATCTACGGTATCACAGCGTTAACCCTGAAGAGCAAAGAGGAGTGTACTAGGTATCTGGCTTTCTGGAAGGACCACTATCGAAGTGGTGGTACTCCCAAGTTGCGCAGACTGGAGATGAAGTCGGTGGAGGATTTTCTGGAGTTTTTGAGATGGAGAAATCCTTACTTCAGGAATTCTGCGGAAGAACACCGGCGGAACAAGCGAGATTGAATTTGGACAAAGCGAGACAGAAAACCACGGTTGTCATATCCTAGCCATTTGGCTAAGTGCTAGTATCTGACATTATTTATTTCCTCTAAATGGTACCTGTATCTTAGCGATATTCAGTGACTCTTTTATTGTCATCACGGCAGTACAAATGTATCGCCGTATTTTCCCTCGACAGTACAGAGTTACTAGCAGTATCTCTTCTAGATAGTTCTCTTCTAGATAGTTCTAAGAGCTTGTGTGATAAGGTTAGATAGACGGTACAGGTAACCTGAGTTAACCTGTATCACTAGTAATAGTTTGGTTTAGTTAGCAAACAACACAAGCTACAGGTTCTAAGGCTGTTTCTAGAACACCTGAGGTGTGGATATTTAAGACGGGGACTTACTGGTAGAGGTGAGAGACCGGTACAGAATAGAATTACGCCACACCCAGATTGTAAGAAACCCTGTTCCTAAGACAATCTTACTAATTCTCTCTACGCTGTATAATTAGATCCAGAGATTAGGTTCTACTATTAGTCTAAGGTTGCCAACTTAGTCTAACCAAAGTAGCACCTCACACGTGGTTTCGGAGCCTCGGAACAGCTAGACGAGACGAAGATGTCTAACTGAGCAGGAGAGAGACTACCAGAGGAAGTTGATGGCCGACCATAGGGGGCGCCTTCTGGGCCGACACAGCCGACGTCGACAGATGGTAGAAGACAGACACTGCGAGAAGGATCGAGTCCCACGATGGAGCCTATGTCAGTACACGTCACCGAGATGCTACAACGACTAAGTAACCGAGTTGACACTTTTTCGACTGAGCTATCTCAACTGCGTGACCACGTCGACAACGGTTTCAGACATTTTGAAGGACGAGTGAACAGAAGCCGAGAAACGGAGAATTTTCTTCGAGGAGAACAATTGAGATCGGAGAGGACGCGAGAGATGCCAAGCATAATGCCGAACGATGTCAAACCAGCCAAGATCAAAAGCATCGCTACGACTAACATCGACGAGCTGAGAAACTGGTTCCGACATGCACGAGGGTATCTACGGTATCACAGCGTTAACCCTGAAGAGCAAAGAGGAGTGTACTAGGTATCTGGCTTTCTGGAAGGACCACTATCGAAGTGGTGGTACTCCCAAGTTGCGCAGACTGGAGATGAAGTCGGTGGAGGATTTTCTGGAGTTTTTGAGATGGAGAAATCCTTACTTCAGGAATTCTGCGGAAGAACACCGGCGGAACAAGCGAGATTGAATTTGGACAAAGCGAGACAGAAAACCACGGTTGTCATATCCTAGCCATTTGGCTAAGTGCTAGTATCTGACATTATTTATTTCCTCTAAATGGTACCTGTATCTTAGCGATATTCAGTGACTCTTTTATTGTCATCACGGCAGTACAAATGTATCGCCGTATTTTCCCTCGACAGTACAGAGTTACTAGCAGTATCTCTTCTAGATAGTTCTCTTCTAGATAGTTCTAAGAGCTTGTGTGATAAGGTTAGATAGACGGTACAGGTAACCTGAGTTAACCTGTATCACTAGTAATAGTTTGGTTTAGTTAGCAAACAACACAAGCTACAGGTTCTAAGGCTGTTTCTAGAACACCTGAGGTGTGGATATTTAAGACGGGGACTTACTGGTAGAGGTGAGAGACCGGTACAGAATAGAATTACGCCACACCCAGATTGTAAGAAACCCTGTTCCTAAGACAATCTTACTAATTCTCTCTACGCTGTATAATTAGATCCAGAGATTAGGTTCTACTATTAGTCTAAGGTTGCCAACTTAGTCTAACCAAAGTAGCACCTCACACGTGGTTTCGGAGCCTCGGAACAGCTAGACGAGACGAAGATGTCTAACTGAGCAGGAGAGAGACTACCAGAGGAAGTTGATGGCCGACCATAGGGGGCGCCTTCTGGGCCGACACAGCCGACGTCGACAGATGGTAGAAGACAGACACTGCGAGAAGGATCGAGTCCCACGATGGAGCCTATGTCAGTACACGTCACCGAGATGCTACAACGACTAAGTAACCGAGTTGACACTTTTTCGACTGAGCTATCTCAACTGCGTGACCACGTCGACAACGGTTTCAGACATTTTGAAGGACGAGTGAACAGAAGCCGAGAAACGGAGAATTTTCTTCGAGGAGAACAATTGAGATCGGAGAGGACGCGAGAGATGCCAAGCATAATGCCGAACGATGTCAAACCAGCCAAGATCAAAAGCATCGCTACGACTAACATCGACGAGCTGAGAAACTGGTTCCGACATGCACGAGGGTATCTACGGTATCACAGCGTTAACCCTGAAGAGCAAAGAGGAGTGTACTAGGTATCTGGCTTTCTGGAAGGACCACTATCGAAGTGGTGGTACTCCCAAGTTGCGCAGACTGGAGATGAAGTCGGTGGAGGATTTTCTGGAGTTTTTGAGATGGAGAAATCCTTACTTCAGGAATTCTGCGGAAGAACACCGGCGGAACAAGCGAGATTGAATTTGGACAAAGCGAGACAGAAAACCACGGTTGTCATATCCTAGCCATTTGGCTAAGTGCTAGTATCTGACATTATTTATTTTCTCTAAATGGTACCTGTATCTTAGCGATATTCAGTGACTCTTTTATTGTCATCACGGCAGTACAAATGTATCGCCGTATTTTCCCTCGACAGTACAGAGTTACTAGCAGTATCTCTTCTAGATAGTTCTCTTCTAGATAGTTCTAAGAGCTTGTGTGATAAGGTTAGATAGACGGTACAGGTAACCTGAGTTAACCTGTATCACTAGTAATAGTTTGATTTAGTTAGCAAACAACACAAGCTACAGGTTCTAAGGCTGTTTCTAGAACACCTGAGGTGTGGATATTTAAGACGGGGACTTACTGGTAGAGGTGAGAGACCGGTACAGAATAGAATTACGCCACACCCAGATTGTAAGAAACCCTGTTCCTAAGACAATCTTACTAATTCTCTCTACGCTGTATAATTAGATCCAGAGATTAGGTTCTACTATTAGTCTAAGGTTGCCAACTTAGTCTAACCAAAGTAGCACCTCACACGTGGTTTCGGAGCCTCGGAACAGCTAGACGAGACGAAGATGTCTAACTGAGCAGGAGAGAGACTACCAGAGGAAGTTGATGGTCGACCAGAGGGGGCGCCTTCTGGGCCGACACAGCCGACGTCGACAGATGGTAGAAGACAGACAGTGCGAGAAGGATCGAGTCCCACGATGGAGCCTATGTCGGTACACGTCACCGAGATGCTACAACGACTAAGTAACCGAGTTGACACTTTTTCGACTGAGCCACAGCGTAATCAAACCCCCGAAAAGCGTACGCGCTAAATACATACAATTTTAACGATTTCGGCGCTCCCGACAAGCACTTCCGCATAATGCCGAACGATGTCA
>JAPMLY010001397.1:0-72500 GCA_026401115.1 Tetraselmis chui
GTGGCGAGTATTGTCATATTGCAGAACATCTATGTGTAGGACCCGTACGTTTCGCTACTACTTGCATTCCGTACACTCCGAGGAAGTGAACACCCGCAGTTGAACAGCCATTGTAATTTCCTCAAATCCCAATTCATTTCTAGCGTGCTTAATGGAGAGATTACCTGAGCGGTACGACACGCCTCATCACGTTCGTCCGAGGCGATGGTGAGCACGTGACATGGGACGAGCTTCCGAGGGTCGCGTGAAGCTTCAACGCTTCAAGGCAAACTAGGTTGGGCTACTAAAGCCAGCGTAGTGTAGAGAGGCGACAAGTCACTTTTCATATTTTCTTTTTATTTACATTCAGCAACATTGCAAACATTTACGCTCTCGCACGCTATTTTTTGCATTAGCCGTTATTCATTGTTACACGGTTTGTTCTCTTAGCGACATATCCTACTAGTTTCGGAGCGTTTTGGATCTGCACGCTCAAATTTGCGAGACTTTTGAAGACTGCTCGACCTTACGCTGACAATGGCTTCTTTGGGACATTGGAATTGCGTCGTGATTTTACTTTCCGTTGGAAGTGCTTCGGCGGGCGACACTCAATTCGTCGTGCAACATGAAGCTCTACCCGGTAAGGTGTGGTTTTGGGAGGCGAGATTTTACCTAAATTTGATGTTTGATATTTCTTGAAACACGTACCGATAAATCGGATGCTATCTAAGGGCATATCCAATACTGCCATCCAGGATTTAGGGGTGGGGTTTGACGCTGGGGGTCTCCTTGCCCATATCCATTTCCGTCGGCATAAACAACATACTATAGATCATACATGGGCATGCACGGTCTATCCCTACGAAAGAAAATATGAAATAAGTTATATCGCTATCTCCACGATGCGCGACCCGCTCATGCAGCTCGATGGCGTTGATCACCCTAGCTCATCAGCCTATGATGGTCGAGTTGGGCATACCTGACCTAGTAGGCCCATGTGTAACATCGGTCGTGCCGGAGCTCGGGGTGAATGCAGCCAAAAAATCCTTCGCTTAGGTCGTCGAAAGCCCCGACTTGATCAACGCAAACCCTCGTCCGAGATAATGGCCGCTCCTCCCGTCGCAGCTCTTCACCTAGCATAGGCTTCCTCCTCCCTTTGGGGTAAGGGGGACGAGAACACCATAGCCACAGTTGGTTGCCGCATGTCGTTACTCCCGTCGCGTATGTCATGTTCCGGTCGCCTGCCAATTGTTTCCGACACCGACTGATCCGTAAGATACCACCCGCATCCTTCCCTTGTGGTTTACGCTGCCAAGGGGGCGCCTACGGGGGCGGTATGCTATCAAAATAACCCTGCCACACTGTTTGAGGCACTCGTGCTGATGGTGGGTACCGACGAGAGGAGAGGTTCGGTGGGAAAGTTAGTTCGGGGCTCCGACCTAAAAATTGCCGGGTTTTTAATCGAAGCACCATGTATAGGTTTCCGTCGGCGGCCGATCTAAAACCAGCGCCGCTAGACCGTGCCACTCCTCTCGCCACGGCTGTGCTCCTTGCTGTTGGTGTCGAAATCCACCCCCGGGATGGGTATGTTTGACCTCATGAGCGCTCGTCGACGTCGAGCGAGCTCCCTTCCTTGGCATTGCTTCCCGGATGTTCGCCGCCATCTCCAACACCCGTGTCACACCGTTGATCCGCCCGTACCCTTCTCGCCAAAAAACATTTCACAGGCATCCCCCATGCCTTCTTGCCGGGAGAGCAGCCGCGAGTGTTCAGTCGCAAAATAACACATCGGAATGGCCGAGCGGGAGATCTTGGCGCTTTTTTACGGATATTATGATTTCATGACTACATGACTTCCCGACAAATGTTGATCGCGCGGATTGAGCAGCCGGTACCATTTTTTATCTCAATCGCGAAAGGCTTGGCAGAGCTACATGCCTACAAACGCCCACCGCGTGGAGGTAGAGGTAAGTGCCGACGGGCCGAAGAGCGCCCCCCGGCGCCGCTGCACCGCCGGCGGGCGCCGTATTTTTACATAACGAAACACATGTCAAAGCAGATTACGTGAAACAAGCTTGCCATCTTCGAGCAACGATTTACGGTTGGTACGTGACAAAGTAGCATATATTACGCTTTCGGATGGAACATATCAGCACGTTTTGGTGTTGCGGTGTCAGCTTCGTCGAGATTCATTGCTTCTCATTTGCGTACCGATGATAAGATCGAGCCAAAAATTGACATAGAGGCGACCCAATTGGGAGATTGTTACGTCGTTCAGAATACTATTATGATCGGTGGCCCAACTCATACGCCTACATAGATTGGTAACGTCAAGTTCGGTAAGCCATCGCATGGGGTATTGCAATTCGGATTTGTTGCGTCTTGGCAATCTTTTCGTGACGCGGTTCGGGAGAAGCATTTCTTACTTATTCACGACGAAGATTTCCTTAAGGACTTCCTATTCTCGCCTTGTTTGACTTAAATTGAAATTGTACTACAACAATATCGGCAAACTAGACCATGTGATGTCTCACGGCCATCATTTCTCTGCCATCTAGGACACTTAGGATAACGATTGGGCCGGGTACTCTTCGACCACGTACACCTATCGACACGTATCCCTCATGTGTGCCGACGTTCCCCGGAGGTTAAAAATTGTAAGCAACCGCAGTAATTGTCACTCCCCCCCCCCCCCCCCCCCCCTCCCGCCTAAGCAGTAACAACACAAATTACCCAAGTAATTTGAGAAAAACAAAGTCATTTGTCAAGAAGGCAAAATGAAATTGGTGCTCGACCTTCCCGATGCACGGCCGCTCCCACCGAACAAGAGTCCCGACCGGCATACTAGGCCGATCGGCGTTCGAGAGGGGCGACAAGCCAGTCTAGTCTATCTCCCGCGTGACTTGGGTCTTCCCGGAGAAAGGAGGGGAAAGGCTAGCGAAAAAAAGTCCCCACGCGGACACGCGGTTGCTCGTCGATTAAGGCTAGGGATCAATGATATCATCCGGACAATATCGATTCATTTCGTTGTGTTTTCGGAGACCCCGAATGCGAAATATACCCGAAAACGTAGCGAAATGCGCTTGTAAAATATCGACGATACTATCGATCCCTAGCCTTATCGTCGATCCCGCCGTCGCATAACGTATGCCCCGCCCCAAGGTCGTAGCCGCTCCCCCCGTCGCGATTTTTCCTCCTAGTCGAGGTCCCCCGTCGCCTTGGGGGCAGGTGGGTTGACCACATGTACAAACAAGAAATGCTAGCGCTCGTGCCGCCGCGCTCAAATGTTTTCCCGGACATTTCCTCGGATTTTCTGTGTTGGTACCCGGGTACCTCTCTGGAAAATAGGCCAGCTATCGTACACTCCACCAACCGTTTACGCGTCCACACCTCGTGGAGCACCCTCGTTTCGAATGCGGGCCTCCGCGCATATCTTGGCTGGCACTCTCGAATATTAGGTATGCCTAGCGATAGTGGGTAGCGGTGGAGTAGTGCACGGTCGCAATGGCAAGATCCAAAAAAGGCCGCGGGTGTGCAGAAATTATTCAAACCCTCCGTACCGGGTCTTCTGGAGGACCGCTCCTTCCGTCGCGATAGTCCTCCTCGTTGTTCTTGTCGTGCGCCCCCTTTCGGCCGGCTCGACGTCACATGCTGGTCAACGTCGAGCGAGCGCCATACCTTAGCGTTGCTTTCCGGCTTTCCGGCGCCAGCTCCCTCACCCGCGTTCCACCGCGGATCCGTCCGTACCCTCATCTCCACTACACACTATTGAAGATACCGGCCTCACCCCCCAAATGGAACGGTATCTTAGTAGTATCTAGTCTTGGAAAGACATATCGGATCGAGGGGGAGATCTTGGCGCCAGTAGCGAACATAATTTATTAGAAAAAAACCCTCTACACAAAGCTTTTCCCGACAACTGCGAATCGCGCAGATCGGCCCCATATGCCGGCCCTCTTAGCCCCATATTATGCCTAGCAGGGCACGGATACGGGGTTTCCAGCGCCCGACACGGGTAAGTGAGGGGATGCCAACGGGCCTGCAAGCGCACCCCCATCCGAGGCCGGCGCCGCTGCGCCGCCGGCAAGCGCCACGTTGTTAGTTATCGCTCCTTAGGACGCGGTAGATACGCGAGAACCCGGGGCTGATCGGGTCCGGCCTAAGATGGATTCGGATTTTTCTGAGAGTGGTGGGGTAGAGGATGGCTAGAGGGGATCTGAGGCTTGGGACTACCTTGCGGGAGTCCGTGAATGTATTGTCCGCTACACCCGTAGCGATTGCCCCGGCACCGTCCGGTCCTTCGGTGGTTAGCGTCGCCGCACTTGGGGTTGATTGACGTCCACTCCCGCCGTTGTGAGTGAAGATAGGAGGGAGACTAGGGTGGTTGTACCGCGGGCCGTGTCGAGGTGGTAGTTCAGGGAGTCGGTGACCGCTGCATCCAGCTCGTTGGCCTTGGGTAAGATAAAGTTGGTGAATCCGGAGGTCTCGATCAGCCGGCATTCCAAACCCCAGCGGTAAGATAGCTTATTGACTGTCGGTATGTATTTTGTCTGTTTGTTGTTAAGGGGGGCGATTCCCCCCAACGTAAAGTGGGCGAACTAGCCTCCAATAGGGAAGGCTAGTATAGTGTCTTCGAGCGCGAAGATCGGGTAGTTAGCGAATTGCGCCGATGCGAGTTCTATTCTAGCGACCGAGCTGGGGCGATGTGGCTCATTCCACGCCTCGTCCGTTGCTGTGTAGAGTGTCTTTTCGAAGTTGGGTTTTATGTGCTTGCTTGTCGTCCCATAGGAACGCCAACGCGGAGGATAGGAGATCCTTCGTTTGGTAGTTGGTGAGGCCTTGTAGTTCCGGTCCCGACAGCTAGATGTGGTGTCTACCTTTCTCGGTGTCGTTCATGTGGGGGGGGGGTTGGATGGAAGTCTCAGAGGTGGAGCCTTCGTGGTCGGTTAGAAGTCCACCGAGATCGTGCGAGTAGTCCTGCCGGTGGAGTAGCTACTCAGCCATCAGTCGGCGGTCGAGCCGGATAAGTACCGTACCGGTAGTGAAGGGGAGGAATTTGCAACTACCATCCGGGGTCTTAGGAGCGACAGGATTGAGCTTGGAGCAAATACGGATATGTCTTGGAGGAGCTTGACGCCCCTGCGTCGGCCAGCCTCTTCGATGATCTTCTTAGTGGTAGGGGTTACTACCGCGAGGGTGAGGGCAATCACCGGGCGGGTAAGCTTGTTCAACTTGAGAAGCACGGGGTCGGAGACATGGGTCCGGAAACATCGCCAGTGACATGCATGCGTGGGGCTTGGGCGAGTGGGCGTGAGACGAATGGGTTGTTCATGTGGCGCGCTCGGTTTGCGAAGTCGGTGTAGGCGGGGAGGCGTGAGCGAATGGTACGTGGGGGAATACGTACCACAAAGGCCCAGGTGGGAGGCTGCGCAATTGGTTGGGAAGTGGCCTCGGTGTCGGGGTCGTGCTGGGCTTTGTCGGAGTCGCAGTGGCGTCTTGGGGATTAATCTCCTCCTAGGGGGTTTCACCGGTGCAACTTATCTGGGTGGGTTGGTCGTCGGCTGTAGCCGGTGGGTTCATGGTGAGCGGTGCTGGAATTGGACTATGGTTGTTGAGAAAATTCGACTGGGAAGGGGTGCAAAGTCAAGCGGGGTCTCCTCTTGCGCCGGAACTCCGGGAAGTAGTGTGTCATGGTGTGAGGTAGGGTGCGGCAATAGAGGGGTCGTAGGGGCAACGAGCAGGTGGTCAATATGTGTTGTGTGAGTGTGCTGTGTCGAGGGTGGCTTGGAACCGGGAGCTATCGGATGAGGACCGAAAACGCGTCGGATCGAGCCGGTACTGAGCGGATGAAGGTCGAGGAATGACGGCATGGAAGAGGAGAGGACTATGGAGCGCATAGGGGTGGTGGGAGCTGGGGGAGTGGATGACGGGTGGCGACGGAAGGCGAGAAGGTTGTGAGGGAGGGTGTGCCATCTCGCAGTGTAAGGCGGCGGTGACAGCCCTTATACACTCTTCCCATAAAGTCCGTTACTAGGGAAGTAGGGCCTTTCGCGTAGGGCGGGTGTTTACCATGTAGGGTTTCTAGGGTTTAACTGTACTTTAGCTCGTTGAAAAGGCGGGCCGAAAGTTGTGTTAACTGTAAGGCTAAGGGGGAAGCGGGGCACAAATTGGGGCCGTCACGGCTACGATATGACGTATTAGGGTTTGCGACCCAACCCCGATTTCGGGGTATACCCTGATTCGGGCGCCCCGAAATTCGGGTTTGCCACACTTTGGCTCGTAAAAAATCTCGAAATGGGCGACGCAACATGTGGTTTTTATGATCCCAGCATGTTGTCCGCAAATATGGGAGCACGTGGGTGTGATGGCATGTGCCGTTGACATGCTTGACGTGGGTGGGCTCGGGGCCGGAAAACCACAGCTTGGGAGGCTTAAGAAAGCCTAACTTCGCCGTACAGTGTCCGATTCGAGCAAACTAAGTTGCAAGTGGAAGCCCTTCCCCCAAGTAAATATAGATTTTCAACTTGATTTACGCCTACCGGCCGGTTTTCGCGTCAAATCCGCCGTCCGATGTCATCCAAGCCCTCATCCAGCCAAATAAAGCTTTTAGGGTTTCAAAATCTGCCACATTCGCGCGGGGCTAGCAACCCCTAGACAGGTGGTACCCGCATACCCGCTCCGCTAATACGCTTAACAATCAGCGCCCTATATTTCTTCTATTCACGGCGTCGCCCATTTCATGCCCCATGATGGCATGGGGCCGTGCCCTTTGCCGCCGGCCAGATGAAGGCCCGTGCTAGGGTACTTTGAAAGCTCCCCGCCATTTTTCACGCCCGGCGATGCGCAAGTTTCTAAGGCCAACGATCCGCGCGCCAGGGTGCTTACACTCCAAGTCAACTGCCCCTCAAGCCCAATAGCCCCCCAGCCCGTGCTCCTTGGTGGTATTTCCGGGCACGTGGCAAGAAAAACCAATGCACACGGCATGCCATTCTCGGTGTCGCCGCTTTGTAGACGGCCAGGCGCAACACAGTCGGCGGATATTAGTGCAATTGTGCAAACATGCTGAGAACCCAGTGTCGAGTAGTCTCCCGGCTTTTCGCGACATTGCGTGTGCCGAGCCACGCATAGAGGCGTGCATAACCTGCACATGCACGAATTTCGGCCCGCAAAATATGGGCCGAGAATCCAACGTGGGTGCCCACAATAATTGGGGCGTGCCGGTAAAGGTGCTCACGTCATTGAACAACGCGCCGTGGTGTGCTGTTCGAAAATCATTATTCTACCCCCCAATCGAGTTGCATGGCCATCGCGGCAGTGCGTGGCGGGTAATTAAATACGTGCCGCTAGTAACGGACTTTATGGGAAGAGTGTAGGCTTGTATGTGTTGATCTCCCGTGGGAAAAAGTTTTTTTTTCGCGGAATTTCAAGATTTTGCTAGTATTTTACCCGGTCTTTAATACTGGCTGTAGAGAAGAGAACCGCTTGGTAATCAGACCAGCGCGTCGCATAGCTTGTTGAATTAATTGTGCGTACATGTACGCACCATGAGGTATATCCACTACAACATGCATCAATATCCTTTAGAAGCTACATTGCAGTGGCGACGTACCCACGTTGCACGTCCTTCCGATGGAAAAGCACGGAGTAAGTTAGTAACGAGTACTTTTATAGCAATGTTCGGCAATGTCCTATTTCATGACTATCCTCGTCAGAGCACGTGCCATATCCCCCGGTGCCCGTACTCTTGGTACGTCATTCAACTCCACGATCGGATTGTCCAAGTGCTTAAAGAGTTCATGCTTGAAGCGGGGGCTACTAAGGGGCTGGACTTGGGGTTGGAGATCCGCCATATTCGATCGGGAGCTTCTCGAGATCGTCATGGGGATGTGGTTCGGTTAGTCTTCATGGATCCACACCGTCATCTTGTTGTTGAAGTGACGGTCACAGATTCTCGTACAAACATTAATGTTCCTCGTGTAGGTGCTCGTCTCCCAATCTCGGGCAGTCTTGCATTGGGAGCTCAACATGGCCAACTTGATGCAGACCGTTGCTCCGCGTCGCTGCGATGATGTATGGCCGTTCATCTACGTGCGTCATATTGGCAATACCATAGAGGTTTGAATTACATGGTAAGAATTACGCATGAACATACGTTACCTCCGACGGTACATCTCGAATAACGGTTTAGGCGTGCACACGCGTACGGACAATAAAATGTCCGCACATTATATGACGCACAAGCAACGATTGTGTGTCCACCTTGTGCCTTTTGCGAGAGCCATCGCTCACGCAAACGGCATATTGGCTCTTGCAAGCCACGCAAGGTGTTGATCACTTGCGTCTCATGCTCGAAGCACGAAAACACACTCCCTGAGATGAGATGGTAGACCGCTTGATATTGCCTAGCGACATCACCCCGCTGAGCTTGGTGACGCGCCGGAGTAGCAGCCTTACAAGCTACAATTGCTAACAAATATTGTACAAAAATTAGTAGCCCATGTCAAAGCTCTTTCCTCGCAGCCGCGTCAACAAAACAGACTATTTCATCCAACCCCACAACCGACTTCGACCAATCTCCGGGTGCACGACACGAGCGCGACACTCAACTAGCTGACATAAACGACAACCCTCTAGAGTACATCGACCCCAAACAATGGACAAGCTGCGCTTTTTCTACGTTCGCGAAGTGCATGTCCCCCACCGGCACAATACCCCCTATGTCTCTGGAACCCTAGACACGACGAGCATGGCATTTGTCTTACTAAGACCCCTAGGATTTCCTCATGCGACGAATATCTACACCTACTCTGCTATGGTGTGTTTACGTTCGCTCCTAACGCGGCACTCGAAACTGATATGGAAACGATTCGCTCGGTCACTTCTACTTCACACGAGAAGGCCAACGCCTACGCCCTCATCGACGCACCGATACGCACACATCAAGCAGTGGCCTCAGCGGGGTTAGCGCAACTAACCTACATTATGCCCTTTGAGACCAAGAAGATCCTCAACATGGAAGAATGAGTGGTCGAGCGCCTCGTCTACTCACGGTGCTTCGACACCATCGCGGCATACCGCGGAGGCAACGTCGTCGATAGACTCCTCTCCGCCCTTGACGACAAACGACTCGAATTCAACACCACAACAACTGTAATAGTGCAAGCGGTTGCACAGTTCAAGGCAGACAAGCCTCGATCGGAGAGGTCGGACAAACCCAGCGACAAGCCGGACATGATGGACAAGAACAAGGCCAAGCCTAAAGACCGCACGGGAGGCCGCCCCCTACCCTCTACCGGCAAAGCACACAAGAAGACCGAGGCCTACAAGGAGGAATGACGGGGTAGCCCGCCGCGCTGATTCATGCACACCAGCTTCCAATAACATCATGCGTCATCGGAAGCGGCGCAAGTGGTAAGCATGGAAAGATATCGGCGCGAGCGGACAAGTCTGGAAGTGGATCCGGAAAGGCGCAATGATTCCCTCCCAATAAAACAGACCCCCACCACCGTTTAACTAAGGTGTCTCTCTCCGATACGCTTAACCCGAGCAACTTACCTTCGTCTAGGCCGAACTCGCACGCTTCGTGGAGGCGGGAGCCTCGGCGCCCACCACGTGCAGCCAATACGTGTCTATGTACTCTTTTTAGTCGCCAAGCCCGGCATCAATCAGTGCAAATTTATTGTCGACCTAAGGCACTTAAACAACTTTTGCGTCAGAAAGCGGCCCGGATATAATCACTCCTAGGAGTTCGACACATAACGAGGGAAGGCGACTACAAGTTCTCCTTCGACATGAAGGACAGTTTCTACTCTACAGGACTCGTACCAAAGCATCACGCCTTCCTAACTCTCAACGTGCGCGGTCAACGTTTCCGACTAGTTGGCCTACCTCCGGGCTAGTCGCTCAGCCCCAACCACTTCTGCGCTTTTATTGACACCTTCGTGAGACACCTCCGCCAACCCGACCCCGGCGGATTTATGACACAGCACGGCATGCCTACTTACCTAGACGGCAACATTCCGAGCAAGCGTCACGTCTAATGCACACGCTGGAGAGGCGGCAAGATCTTACCTTACGTCGTCGACTTCCTCCTTTTCGCGGCAACCCGGGAGCTCGCGATGGTCCTCCGTCAGCGAGTCAACCGCCTCCTTACCGGTCTCGGACTGCTCCGCCACCCTACAAAGGGTTTTTGGGAGCCAACCCATACCGGACAACACCTCGGCATCGACATCGACACATCAACCGACACATTTTCCGCATATGCTGCAAAACTTCAGAAGCTCGCAAAGCAAGCCCGCAAACTCTTGCAACGTGCTACGCGAACAATAATATGGCTACCTGTAAAGGAGCTCCACTCGTTCGTGGGTCATGCTCAATACATATTTATCGCTATCCCGGCTGCATGACTTTCCATCCGCGAGTTGCACTCTTTAGCTGGCGACAAGTGGGGAGGACGAATACGCCCCACACCTTAGCTCCCGTGCGACCTACAATGGTGGAAACATGTTCTATGTCAAGCCAACGGTAAGAACATCCACTGCCCATTCGAGACAACCTACATGCACTCCGACAGTTCATGCTACGGTTGGGGAGTGGTCGCCATCGGCAGACTCGAAGCACGCGGCTTTTGGGAAATATATAACGAGCATTATCACATTGCCTAAAAGGAAACGAAGGCCTTCCGCTTTGCCGTCCTCAGTTTTCTGCCACATCTCGCTTGCCGCAACATCCTCCTCCACGAAGACAACCATGCCGTGTGCTACGTATTTGCCGGCCTAACTTCCCGTTCACCGGAAAAAATGGAAGAGCTACGCCGGATATGGTTACTCATTGTTAGACAACAACAACATTCATATATGACCCCGGTACATTAGATCCGCGGCCTACACGTGGGCAGACAAGCCTAACCGCCACCTTGACAACAACGACGGGCAGCTAGACCTCACATTATTCCAAGAGATGGACATCTAGTTCGGCCCCCACACGATCGACCGCTTCGCGTCGGCGTTCAACACGATACTCACCCGTTACAACGCAAATTGGCTCGACCCGTCGTGCGAGGCGGTGGACGCCATGGACCTCTTCGACACCCATTGGCGAGACGAAATCAATGGGTGCAACCCCCTTGGCCTCTACTACCCGACCTCGCTCAGAACTACGTTAGAGCGGCGAAAAAGCTACAGTGGTCGTCCCCCGACGGCAAGGAAAAGCGCGGCATCAAGCACTTACCGAGTTCGCGTGCCACTAGACGGTCTTGCCGGCCCGCGCTCACTTGTTCCGTCCCGGGAGGCGGTACGGACGCGGCACAATCGGCAAACCTCACTGACCCGTAATTTTCTTCCGGATTCCCCTCGAACTTGGTTGTACCTCCGCTGGGATCTGTGAGTGCCACCCTCGCTATGTTCAACACACGACAAATCACGCCATCCATCCAAAACTACCCGTCCCGTGCAACTAAAGTCCGCTACAAGATCGAAGTTCCGGGATGCAACAACCCTTGGGTCGATTCGATGCGCCCCTACATGCAACGACTACTGGGAACAAACAATTTTGGAGCCAAAACTCTCTAATTACGGACCGCACCATGGGCGAAAAGGACGTCCGACATTTACATCAACGCGGTAAAGCCATAATTCGAAATTTGCGAGGAACAAGGCCTACCCCCACTGGCCGCTACATCAAAAACCATGGCACGCTACATTGCATGGATCGGGGAATGAGGCACCATCAAGGCAAATAAGAGTCTCCAAATTTACATGTTAGTTGCGAACGGGTTCTTCAAAGACCACGGCGGTGAACCAAAAGCGCAAGGTGACTTGGTGGGATAACTTAGGCGTGGTCTCGCAACGTCCTTAGTCTCCCTCTACCCCAGCTGCACACGTATGTACCTCCTAGCCCGGACTCTCGTCTTATCGCTACGCCTCGCCAAGGACCTTCGCACACAAATGGCGGACACTTGGGCACAAGACCAGCGAGACACCATTATATTATTTAAAGCGTGTTTGGCGACGGTGATTCTATTCAGATTTTTTCTGTTGCGGGGGAGCAAAAATTGAGTGCCAGTTTGGTGACTTGTTGTGTATACCAACCTGTGGAATGCTCGTTTACCATAGAACAAGAAAAGGACGACGCGGTACTCCCACGGAGCGAAAACTCCTATGTGGGTTGATGGACGTTGGTCACCGTGACATCGCAGAATTACTAGGGTACTTATACTATGTATGTCCCAAGTTTTCCGCCGGGAAGATTCCTGACAATCGGCGGGCCATTGGTTTGCCCGAGCCTAAGACAAAATGGACAACGGACACCCTCACATCGTGGCTACAATTGGTACTTCGCGCATTACACGAACAACCTCCGGACGGTTTCGCGTGGACTTCGCGCTCCTTACGAGAAGGTATAGCTACAACACCGTACAATATCGGTGCCCCGATGCAGAAGATGAAGTTCTTCGGACGTAGTCCTCGATTAAATCGACCCAACAATACTCCCGAGCCCGGGAGCTTAGCAACTATTTGGCTAGATGTGGAGCCCCACACAACGTCGCACGCCAAACGGCGATATATAACAAAAGTGAGCCCCAACACTCCTTAAATGGTCATATTGATAATGTAGAGGTTTGAATTGCAAGTCTTGAGTTACGCATGAACATGCGTTACCTCCTTCGGTACATCTCCCCTAACGGTTCAGGCGCGCACACGCGGACGGACAATAAAATGTCCGCACACTCTATGGCGCACAAGCAGCGATTGTGTGTCCACCTTTTGCCTTTGCAAGAGCTTTCGCTCACGCAAACCCACTAACCCGATTCCCTCTCACATTGCGTGTAGGGTGGCCTAAGGTTCACCTATACCAATAAATCTTGTAAGTGATCCACATCTTTGGCATACGCGTGCCCAACACAGCTTAATGATTACAAGTAATGAGATAGCGACATAAAAAGCAAATACTATTCGCAAATGGCACAGTGCGCGAGCAAAAAGCATAGCCATATCTACCATCGAACCTTCGCCACAGCTCCAGTCTGATACGCTGGGTGACGGAACACGGAGTACATGCTTAACACCGAGACATACAAGCACGACGCTGCTGCTACGTGAGTGCTTGCCATATCAATTCCTAGACGAAGACAAACCACAACAGTCTACTCACCACCCGCACCGGTACGTTCCCAAGTCGTGTATATTATAGTGCGACGGTTCGGCGGATCCGCGCCTCGCGCGTATTAGTGTGACTGATAGTGTAGTCATCCCCAATCAGTTGAGCTCCAATGAGTTGGAAGTCAAGCAACACCTAAATAAATCCCTGTCGCTTATCTTTCTTCACCTTCTTTTATCTTTGCTGGCCAGTGATATTACCACTATCCAAGACGCTCGATAGGCGCGTTACGTGTCAGTACATACAGAGCTTGGATCGATAGGTTCTTCGGGCATCACGCCCGTGCAAACTGGGCCATTTATCTGAACATTGCGATTGGCCCAGCCCGCACTAACGCCATACTCTAAGCGTCGGCTATGAAACATTCTCGTTACTGCGACAGGCTGAAAGCTACCCTATGCTGACTATCGTGAGAAAGTGAGAGAAAGTAGGCGGCCAAAATAAGTAAAGCGGCTATATTATTGCCTATATTCTATATTACAGGGCATCTGTATTTTCCGCAATTTTAGAAGCCTTATATTTGCTGCTTTGAAGCTTTCTAACTTTGTGTTTTTTCAAATGCTCTGTAATACACCGCCGCTGTGTTTGCCGCCTGTTATCTCACATTCTCACGATAGTCAGCACAGGGAAGCTATCAGCCTATCACAGCACCGAGAGTATTTCATAGCCGGCGCTGAGTGTATATGGAGAAACGATGAGTATATATGATGCGGGTTGTGCTATAGTCGCAATATGCAGGAACACACCAGCATAAAAAGTTCCTCGCGCGGTAATATCGTGCTGTGAAAAGAATCCCAGTCACATTACCCAAGGAGCAAAAAAACATCATCCCTCGGCTGGTGCCCCAGAATCTGATTTTAGTGTTCTCATGCATAGCGCTGCACGTTGCTGTTATATTATTGGCCTGTTGCCCCGCAGTTCTCACAATGCTATGAGGGCCTCTAAATTGGATATGAAAATGGTGCCAGCTCTGTGCCGCGACAGTGTGCTGCTGGAATACTGGTCCTGTATGGCCAATATGATGGAGATATCTGGCGAGTCTATGAAGTGGTTTTACCTCCAACAAGCAGCAGAGGTGCGTCTTCACTGCAGACAATCTACTGCAGTCCATGATCTTTCCGCCCGCGAGTGTAGACACACAATTTGTCACACCTACTGTGGGGACAATTTAATGTAGGCATCACAGTCAGTGTTCCGCATTTCTCATAAACCGGTTACCCTGTCCCCTGAAACCAAACGGGGCAATGCTTTCGCGGATCTCACAGGAAAAAGCAGCCGCCGCAAAAATAGCCGGAAACAAGTTTTTTCAAGCCCAAAGGTTCGCCGATGCCATCACTGCTTATTCAGATGGATTGGATATACTAGGCCCCGCTCCGCGGAGGGGAGCTTTCCCATTGGCCACTGTTTTGCTCAGCAACCGGGCACAGGTACTTCCCAATACTCTGGGCTACTATGGTTTTACTTTAGCAAAACTTGAGAGCTATCTATAATGGAAATTTAAAACATTATTAGGTACTGAGCTCAGCCGTAACATATTGGAACTTTATTGTAAACCTTAATTTTAATTGCAGCTTCTTTCGCGATTGCACCACGCATGGTTTTATAAATGATTGTTAGCGGCTGATTGTGTGATAGCGGCGTTGAGCACGTTTGAGAATAGGTGTGAGCGGGCGTGTTTGTTGCCATGATTTATACGCCCACCGATTATTGTCATGATTTGATTCAAACTCTATCACACACTTTCCACTTTTGCACGCTGCTCTCAATTCAGGCGCACATCAACTTGGCACTTGCTGCCGAAGCTCTTGAGGATGAGCGCAGCCACTATGCTGCAGCGGTCACCGATTGCAATGCGGCCCTCCGATACGATCCGAAAAACGAGAAGGTTGCTGCAACGTACTCCCATCGCGAATACTTGTCATTTTCATATACGACAAGGGCCTTGTCCACAGAGTGAAATGATCTCAATGATTATCCTTGCATCCGTGTCAGTGGGTTTGTGAAAATAACAATTCCGTGAACTATGTAATCACTTTCACAATGACTATTGCAAGCTGTGTGAATATGCGTATAGGCACTCATCCGTCTGGGCCGTGTTTCAAGCATTCGCGGCTGTAATGACAGAGAAACGGACTCTGAGATGGACTGCTCCAAAGGATCGGAAGAACTTTCTCACCCTCAGCTTTCCGCAATTTTGGGAGCTCTGAATTCTGCGAGGCAGTCGAAAAATTCTCACGACCCCTGCAATCCCAATGTTCAGCCTGTAAAACAGGAAGGCACGCGAAACAAAGAAAATCAGCCACCAGCAGTGATAGACACGTCTGCTCGAGAAATGGGCAATGGATGTCACAGGACTGCTGGAATCTGCGAGTCACGATTGCATGTTACCGAATTGGACATACTTTCTGAAGCGCTTGCGCTGGCAGAAGATCTGGCGTCATGTAAACCGGAGTTTATCAAAGACACAAAAGTCAAGCTCAGGGAAATACTGGCCAGCCAGCAATTCTTCTTATCTCGAAAATTTTGGGACTCCTTTGCGCAGTGTGGAGGGTATGTATTTGCTGCTACCGACGCACTGTTGCCATCACCTGCTTGGTTATTGATTTAGAATGATTACGCGCGATCGGAGTATTTACCTGCACTTGTCCTTTTGTTTTCGTCCTTACCAGGATAGAAGGACTAGTCAGATTCCTTCAGCGCGATGAACCCCTTACAATACTTGCCCTGCGATTGGCAACTCGGGCCAGCAATTTGTGCTGCAAGAAGCTGGCAATTTGTCCCGAACATATTTGTAGCATTGCGATGCTTTTTCAAGTATCGCACGCTAAAGTTCAATTGGCGATTCTAGCGGTGAGCGACCCTGAACCAAACGTTGTATATCAGCTCACAAGCTGTCTATAAATCAGTTGCAACTCAAAAAGCGTGCGTACGACCAGTGGCTGTCTGGCACGCTCTCCAGAGTGAGGTGTATTTTCGTTTTTAGAGCCGACGCATACAAGCTCTCGCTTGATATTGTGCAACCCATGCTGTTGCTTAACTTGCGCTTTTGCCCCCTCTTGTTTTGTTCCTGATTAATTCTGCAACACTATCCCATCATGAGAAATGGAAAAGTGCCCTAACAATCGCTATGAAAACAATTATCTAAATAATAACAGATGAAGCAACCAGAGTGCTCTGATCATGAACGCCTACCCTAAGTAGTATGTTGATTTGTGTGATCTAACGACTCTATATGCCCTCCAGATCATGGACGCGTTGTTGCCGGACCATTTTTCGGCTGTGATTAAAGGCCTGTGTACCCCAGGTATACGGATTTTTGGAAATTTTGTTCGTGCTATGTTGCGCGCCATAGAAATGGATGAATTCAATCGGAGAAGTATTTTGCAGTTTGTGATAGTTGAAGCAGTAGTTCATGCTATCTCAAAAAATAGGCGCAGCGGGTTGCTGCATGACAGAGCTTCTAGTAGAGCAGGGTTGCAGCTTAGTTGGCTCGCAACAACTTTCGGCTTAGTATTTGTCGATGTCCAACTGGACAGATGGATCGATCGTGAAGGGTATGCTTGAGGAGTTGGCAGCTTCCAAGTATCCTAGCAAAACAGGTGGCCGGATTCTGTCTCTCTTCCTTGGGCTATTGGGGCCCAATGACGAAGCATTACCGAGAAATGATGGTTTTGACCCACGCAACTCACTTACACCGCTTCTCGCGGAGCTATTTAAAGGTTCGACAGGTTCATTAACAGCCCCTTGCCTGTTACTTCGAACGCCACGAGAGCACGTCTGACTAACTACTGGCAGCAAAACGAATATCACGAGTCCCAATTCCAAATTGCCGTCTTTCGTATTTTGTCGTTCATGGAGAAAGCTCTTGTTATGTTTTCTAACGTCGAGTGGGCGACTGACACGTCAAGTGGGCGTTTTTTTCTTTCTGTTCACAGACGTTATTCTATTGGGTGATGCTCTATCATCGGCTATGTGGAAATCACAAGACCAAAAAGTGAGAAATGCTGCTCTTCGGCTCGTCCAGGTAAAATCCACTATGTCATAATCCAGCTTGAAAATGCCAACAAGCCTCCGCATTCCGATTGCTTGCCAAGTTTAGAGCATTAATAACCCGTCCAGCGATGCTTAGACAGTCTCGTATTTGTTTCGCTGGACGCGAGTCCATATGGTAAGCAAGCAAAGCTTCAAGTATACCCCAGTGCTTATTGGGCATCTCTGGCTATTGGGCAATTTGGTGCTTATCAATGTTTGTTCTCGTCAATAATGGCCCCGCTTCTGTTACCGCGCGTAACTATGTCAGGGTTTAATTGTGACTATGAGAGAGGCGCGCATGGAGACACGAGCTCTGCTCCAAGAAGACTGCGTCAGCCACCTCCCAGTTGCAGTATGCACGATGTTTCAGGAGCTGGTGGACTCGTTACCAGAGATTGAAGGGGGAGGGGTGTTGGTTGTTGAAGGTTTGTGTCTAAATTCACCAGCATCACAATCTTCTGCTTATATTACTTGCATTGACAGTTCCTATGACATGCCCATTGCCAAATAAAATTACACCTAAGTTACTTTGACATTTTCTTATCTCTTATCATATATCACATTCTCAATGAGTGTCTTCCTGTTCTTTGTCATTTAGGCGACCCCCAAAGTGGAAACAGTTGCCCTTACTTGAGCGCGTTTGACATTGATTGGGGCAAAAACAAGAATTTTCGGCTTGTGTATGCGCAAACACACGTCTTGGTCTGACGGATTGTTATATTCTGGCATTCCCTTTTTCCATATTCTGACCCTCGCCGTTTTAATGTTTTGAGACGTGGCCAATGACTCTATCTATGCTGAGTCGAGTAGTGCCTTTGACCTGTTCGTGATGCTGCAGTCAGAGTTATCCTATTTAACAGTTGACGCGGTCCGTGATGGTGGTAGGCTGTCCAGTAGTAGCCATTCGGGACTACACAGCCGCTAGCGAGGAGACCTTGGATTCCATGGTGACCAGCATGCACATTTGTGCTGCGCTTTGTGCCAGCTCTTCGAGCTTTGTGAAGTCCATCGCGGCACTGCTACCTGACCACAAAACCTGGTGGGCAGATATGATTGCGGTTATGTGCTCCATAAGCGACGTCAACTCAGCGCTGATGACTTTCTTAATTGACCTCTTGAGCAACGCAGCGACGCAAATCCCACAGTTAATAGCACTCTTGGTGCGAATTGGTATGTTACGCCAACACAACGATCATTATCGCCATCACATGATATATACCGTCTAGTAAACTCGCCGATTCGTTTATCTGACGGGTTGGATGGGATGTACAAGTCTCCACAATTGCTGACAATGTTTCCATATACATATGGTTTTGCAACGTAGGGCACCTCCTAATGAGACACCGTGCATCTCAGCATTGTACTGACCGTCATATCAATCTTTGGCGTTACAATACAGGTGGCCTACCAAAATTGTTCGAGATCGCAACAGAGGCCGACAGACCCGAATTTCGTGCACTATGCTTAGATTTGATATTAGACATTGCCAGGGCTGTAGATATGCGAGTGAAGGTAACAACACTTGTCACATTCACCATTTAGTTGTTTATGTATATTTTTTTCAACTTCACCAAATATCAAAATATTTTCAGATCTGCACTGCTTTTCCCTGTGACATTTTCAATTCACTGGAATGCATGATCAGTAATCGCTAATGCCCAAGTCTGGACCTTGATCATAATTGCCCCAAAGAATTGCTCAATTATGAACTTGACATTCCTCCAGATCCAACACCAGGCTGTTTTATGTGTGCTCGTAGACGGCGTGTTTGGACCCTCCCGTGCTCTTGCAGTCTCTTGTGTACACCGTTTGTGGAGACGACGCGAGTTGTGCTGAAATCGTGCACTGCTCCATGATCATAACAGCATTGATGGAGGTAGACAGTCACCGTATCATTGATAATGTGTTCGCGGAGGATGGGGTGATGAAGTCCATTATCATGCGTTGGCGAGCATGTACAGGTGGGACACGGCTATCCACCATAAGATGAAATCAGAAATGAGGTGCAATTGGGATATGAGTTTCATCGACCAAAACTTCGCTTGCAGTGCCGATGCTTTATTAAACCAGCAATCTCTCCATCCGCAGGCCCTGCGCGAGTTTGGATCGGCCGCGTCCTTGCCTCCATTCTGCTGGAGGAGAAAGGTCGGGTGTTGCTGTTAAAATCCTTGAAAGGGGAGGACGACGCGGAAGTGGCTGCTTTTCTGCGACTTCATATAAACCATCAATTCGCGCCAGAAAATGAAAAAGGTAAGTACTATCCTAAGCCAACTGCCAAGAAAATATGGCGGTAACAGTGATACTAACACATGTAAATGGTAGCAAACGAAACATAAACAGGCACTGTCTTGGATTTCCTGTTTCAAAAATAGATCACGACAAATCCACCTCCATTCTTATCCGCGTCAGTGATGGCCGGTCTGTCGTACAGTCCTGGCTGCCCTTTCAAATACGCTGACGCCTGGTATGAGTGCGTTATTTAAACAGTTGTCGAAACAGCCTTTGCACCCTACTGTGAGCTTAGCGTCGAAGCAGAGGTTGAATGTAAGTTTTGTTATGTTTCATGACACTTCATTGCTTCGCCGAGCGCCCGTTAGGGGAGGCCAGTCTTCACGGCGAACAGCATCGCAGTTCCGGAGGCCATACGGCGAGGCCCGCGTTATACAGCTCCGCGCCAGATCACCGATCCGGCTTTGAAGAAGTCTCAGTTTGCCGGCCGTCGTCGGTCGCGAATACAGCTTTCGCGTTTAGTACAGGCTGCCTCCCCAACCTCGATAGACAAAAGCTGCATACATTCATATGTACAAAAGCCCCTTCTGAGGTACGTGCAGGCGTGCCGCGAACAGTCTGCACATTTAAGCAATATCATCAAACAAATCGATGTGTTTAGAGTTTCAAAAATATGCTCACTGCGTCAGTAATTCCTTTACAAATCTGAATGGTATGACCCAGCAGCCAGAGATTCGTAGCCGCAATCCTCTGATACAGTTATAGCAAGACTTTCAATTGAATTCATATATTGCACTGCAGGGCAGCATAATGGCCTATGAAGGAAAAAGTGGGGACGATATTTTTGGAGTAATGCTGGGTCTAGCGCGCTGTGAAGAAAGCGCTGGCGGTAAGCGTGTATTTTACTGCTTATCGCCCCCGCATGCGCCTGACGTTGCAGCAAAAAAAGCGCAATACAGCCGCGACCTTGGACTGGAAAACTACCTGAGATTTTTGACAACGGATGACGGCACGTACGGTGCTAAGCAACTTGACGTAAGGACAAACGGCTCTGAACATGCACATCAACCGGCATGATTGCATGCGTAAGCCCTTGTTTTATGGCCAAGAAATAATTTAGTTTGGTGATATTGCGATAATGATGGTTTTTCCAGGTTTGTATTCAGTAGTATTTAGTATCTGCTATCGATTTATATGCAACGTTGACTCGTAATCAGGTAATTTTACTGCTGACAAGCTGCCTGGATTGGGGGAGCGACATGGGATACTTACGGCAGCTGATGAGCGAATGCATTCTGATCCTGAAGTCAAGAGGGGGCACGCTCTTACTGATCGATCAAGACCCCGGTTTTCTCATTCAGGCTGCCAAACAAGCATGCGCAACGGGGGGGCTGATGCTTCAATCAGAAATGGCCATCAGTCCTGGTTGCTTTTGCTCGGTATTGGAGACGTGTAGTGAAGCGTGACGGCTGAGTGGAAAATCCCATGGTCGCTGCAATATCAAGCAGACTGCTGGTGATCGTGGAAATAGTTCATGTCATGCCAGTGATTCCTGGGTGGGTTAATTATTAATTTGCGATGGTAAGTTATCAATATGCGCAGGCGTGTGTATAGTACGGCCAAGGCGGTGCTGGCAGTCACTTTATTCAACCCAGTACCAGCTGAAGTGTTAGCTTTTAAGCGCACATATCCTTTCTCATCCCACACAAAACGTACGCGAGCGCCGCATCCTCAAGTACGTACGCGAGGCCAGGATTTGAATGCAATAAGTATTGTGTCACCACTTGTTGCACACACATATACTGTTTGCCTATGAAATGTACATTATCATGATATCGATGGAGCCTTTGCATATTAACCTCTTCGACGTATTCTACTTTCATAAAAACTGATGGAGGTGCAAAAACGACATATTCCTATGTTTGCTTTGCTTAATGTACTGCTACACTCCTCCACAAAAGTCCGGACCTCCCCAGGAAAAAATATAACCGTTCCTCGATTTTATTGGCTCGATTTTACCATGCCTCGTTTTTAATGTAAAGAAAAAATGTGACCATGCCCCGATTTTATTTTATTATCCTGAAATCCTAGGCAATATCGTGTGGTCGTGCGGGGCTTGATCACTTGATGCGGTAGATGAGAAGGAGATGGTGCAGCCATTGGACATTGTGCAAGTGCAGTTATGCTAAGATGCGTGATGTGTAGAGTCGGACTTTTTAGATGAGTTTGTCAGCTGGGTCGGTGCGGAGGGTGAGAATGGAAGTGAGGCTTGCAATGGTGGATGTGTGAGGTGTGCCCGTGCGACTCATGACTATGGATTATGGAAAAAATGTCGACTTTAGTACCCGGTCAATCTTGGGGAATGGCATTAGCGAGGGTGGTATATTTGTCGCGAATCATGTGTGCGGTGTGGGAAAGGTTGTTGTCAGTGCAATATTTAAATTCCCCTGTCTGAATGTTTTTTTATCTAGGAGGACCGTCGGCGTCTGTTCGTTTGGCGGACGAATCTAGGTTTGAGGAGCCGGATGAAGTCGGGTTTGTGTGCCGGGATCTCAAAACCGAGGGGAGACTGTTAGCGCTAGCATTCCTTTGCCATGAGCTTATGTACAAGGTAGCTATTTATCATCCTAGTACTTAGTTATATGCTATTAGCGGTACTCTATTCCCTATTTGTGGCGGTCGGCCGGCCCTGCCGGTGCCTTCGCCAGCCGCCATCTCTCAGCTCTCACTTCTCTTGGCACCACACATGGCCCCCTTGTGGTGTACAAAATCGCTTTAGCTTCTCGAGAATGTCGTCCACACGCGAAAGTGGGTAGGTGTCCTTACGTGTAAGCTAGTCAAGTTCACGGTAGTCAATGCGAAGTCGGAGCGAGCCACCAACCTTGCGCACAAAAAGGATTGTTGAGCCGAACTCATTGTGGCACGGGCACATCAAGCCAGCCTTAATTGCGTCTTTAAGTTGTCGATTAAGTTTAGCGCGCTCCATATTCGATAGTCAGTTGAGACGCTCGCGCTTCATCGGGTCAATAGTCTCGATTGGGTGATCCCACTCTCGGCTTGTAGGTGGCGAATCCATTGGTCGCAGAAATTCCGGGAAGTCGTCGTAAATTATCGACGAAAAGAACAACGCGAAAAGCTATCGACCTGAGCTTTTCGCGTTGTTCTGGTTTCAACTCCTCTCTGGTGTGAAACTCCGCTCGATGTTCCGTTGTTGGCGAGACGTGGATCACGTACAAATCAGCGTAACGTCCTATGCCTCGACGCGTCTTACGCATGGAATCATATATCTTGCTTGATGATATCATCACATCAATAAGCACGCAAGTATGCGTTCCTTTGTTTGGGTGACCACTGATATACCGCCCATCATGGTGAAAACACGCATCGTGCCGAATTGCATAGAGGCTTGTTCGTCGTCCGGCCATGGTAAACCGAGTAGCATATCAACTACGCATAAATCACGTAAGACGTTAAAAGTCCGTTGACATTCATGACGAGAGAGCTCAAAATTGATGTCATTGACTGTCGAAAACGCCACACGTTGTCCGTTGGCTAGTCGAACAAGCGTCGTTACCTTCGACTTGCGGGTCGGAAGAGAGAAGCATCGTACGAAGTCTTTTGACACGATAACAAGTGTCGCAGCATAGTCGACTAGTCAAGAGATTAGTTGTCCGCCATTATTAGTTTTCACGTTCAACTCGGTTCGAATCAAGGGGTGACCCTCGGTGAGATTAGGCAGCAAAGCGGAGGTCAATGAAGAGTATCGTAGCGTAGCGATGGAAGCTCTAGGCTCGTCTGGTGGTACAAGGCCCGAGGTGGGTACATCGGTACGTGTAGTCGGGGCTGAATCATAACAATCACAATCACCGTCGACTATTGAAATTGAAATTGTTTACAACATAACCAATAAGAACCGGCTGTCGTCTCTTGGCCCCCCCTTTTGCTATGCCATACATGACTTAGAAGCGTGAGGTAGACCGTTAACCACTTATCCCAACCTCTCCAATGGCAGTAACGATATCGTTTAAAACATACCCCTACCAGTATCCAGGTATTTACTATTTTCTGACCTATACTATTTTTTTCCTGGATACAGTATGAAATAAAAATTGTCGCTATTCTCCACGATACGCGGCCTGCTCCAGCCGCGGCGGGGTTGCCGATCAGCAAGGCTGGTCAGCATGAGCAGGTCGAGTCGAACCTGCCTGACCTCGGCTCCTGTGCGACTCCGGTCGTGCCCCGTCGACTAATCAAAGTTGAGTATGCCCTTGAGCAAGCGGAATCTGCTGAATCTGTCGGAATCGGGAACGGATAGTTACACGTAGGTCGTGCCGGCCCCACAAGGGGCCATGCATGGTGACTAGAGAAGTAAGTAGGAGAGAGATGGGGGCCGGCGAAGGCACCGGCAGGGCCGGCCGACCGCCACTAATATGGAGAAGTACCGCTAGTGGCATAACACTAAGTACTAGGATGATAGATAGCGCCCTTGTACATAAGCACTAGGCAACGGGATGCTAGTGCTAACATTCCCCCTCAAGGTAGCCGAGGTCTTGACGTCGTCCTAGCTTGCGTCGAGAAAGGTGCCATCTTGGTCGAAGGTTAAGTGCTTGTCGCGTGTATCTCATGCCGGGTAGGTGTAGCGACATGCGCTCACATGAACGTGCCGCTGCCGGTGAGTTGCCGATATGAAGCGCTTCCAAATATACTGTGTAATGTACTATTCTGACATGTAGCGGGAAACACTGTCCACGGGCGAATTAGCCGACGTATGAGAGAGACCGGCGAGGAAGAAGCAAAGCCAACAAGGCGGTTAGGAGCGTGTAGGCACGCAAAAGCATAGATGGGCGCTGCTCGTGTTGACTCCCCCCTTTCGCCGTGAGAAAGGTTAGCTCCTCGCTAAGTTAGGTGAGCGTTGCGGCGTTGCCTCGGGAAGAAACAATATCAATACTTAGTTTAGCACGCACGGGCCAAATTTTCGCGGGTCGGTTCTAAACAACCAGATGCGGTCGAGAGCATCGGTAGGCGGAAGGCTAGGCGGTACTGAAAGCTCGGTGAGGCGAGCGTGGCGCCGGGCGCTTTACGCACGATGTTATCCTTTTTACGTGGGAGATGGTAGGACTGTTGCGGACAATCAACTTGAAGGCGAATCGTGGTGTCGGTTGGACGATAAATTACTAGCGTGGCGCCGAGCGCTTTACACACGCTATGCTATCTTTTACGTGGGAGTAGGTAAGACTAGCGTGGTGCCGAGGGCTTTATACACGCTCTTCTATAGTGTAACTTGGTGGAGGGCCCATAACCGGTCGGAACCGGGAACGGATAGTTACATGTAGGTCGTGCCGGCCACAAGGGGGCCAGGCATGGGGACTAGGGAAGTGAGAAGGAGAGAGATAGCGGCCGGCGAAGGCACCGGCAGGGCCGGCCGACCGCCAATGACAGGGAATAGAGTACCGCTAATAGCATTATACTAAGTACTAGGATGATAAATAGCGATCTTGTACATACGCACTAGGCAACGGGATGCTATTGCTAATATAGTGACGTCTTTAATGGACAAGTGATTAATTATCTACGTCCTAGCATGGAACTCTTGGTACATTTTCTAGTGTCGAGTGATGGTGTTATTCGTAGCCCACTTAGGAAGAACAAACACATCCATCGTGGTAGCGAGAGATGTACGCCTACATTTCTCGAAATGACATGCCATATATTTGCAAACTCCTAGGGTGGATTGAAGAACACACGTTCTACACTCAGATATCTCCCCGTGACGGAACCACTCGGCGAACTATGAGGCAAGTCACGGTGCGAGTTAAGACTTTCATCGCATGCACAAACTTCAAGGGTGAAGTCAAGTCGTGCGTGCATAGGGTTGAAGACGGAGTCGACCAATTTCCAATCAATCGAACGTGTGGTTGTTACATGTTCATGACTATTTTTGTGCCTATTCGGACTACGATGACCAACTACTTATTTAGTTGGTGTCGTTGTTGAAGTCGATGGAGGTGTCCAAGTAGACACTTGCACCCATATCGCTATAAGTGTCTCATGACGAGTAGTATATGTAGCCAGATGCTCAAGTTCGTCCGAAGAGCACCCATGCCACCATCATTTTTGCTAAGTAGATGTGTCGAGTGGCTTGTTGCTCTTCAACTCCGGGCATTGGAAGACACGGTGTCCCTTCTTGTGGCACATAAAGCACAGTCCCTCCTTTTGGTGTCTCTTGCGCTCCATAGGTGTTAGAGCACAAGCAACGGTGTTGAAGTTGATTCGGCTAGTGTTTGAAAAAGATCAGCCACGGCCTCCACAAGCGTCATCACGGCTATGATATCAAGCAAATCGGGCGCCCGCAGATATCGAAAAATGTGCAGCCGCTTCGGAGCGGCTACACATATCGGATACACATATCGGACGAACGATCCGCATATTTAAAAAGAACTTTAAGATAGTATTCGGTATCGGTACGCACTCCATGCAACAGGTCCCTGCCCGCAGCGCAACAGCGGGGCAGTTCGGTCAATGACACCCTTCGAACTTCAAACGAGTGCGAGCGCTCGCCAGAATATCCTCCGCCGCGCGATTAACAGTCAAGAGCAAGTAAGATACTGAGTAGGTCAACCGCCTTTGCGGGTACCGGTAAAGGATCGGGAGTCCGAGCACGCCCACGCGGAAGACTAGAGCGGTGGTGGAAGGTCTCACGAAGCGCGACATACAACCCAAAAAATGCACGGAGCGAGGTGCATAAAAGGAAGGCGCGGACGGTGTGTGCGAGGAGGGTGAGGAAGGCGGCGGTGAGGAGGTTGGTCAAAGCCGGCTCATTTGGCACGCCGACGAGGGTATCGCATGGTTTTGCGCGGCCATCGCTCCAAAACGTTTCACCTGCCGCGTACCCGCCTAACCGGTACCGCGATGGCTAGCGCGAAGAAGCTTGGAGTGCGCGGGCATGGCGGCGTCATGGCCTCACGGGAGGCAGCGATCCTTGTGTGGTCTGCATTTGTAGCGGTTGCATCAGCTATATATATGTATATGCGGCTGCGGAAATATATGAGCCGCGCCTTTCGAGTACCTCGTTTCCGGCTGCAGAAGGACCTAAATGTACAGATTTACTGCACATGTAGTATTTGTACGACTGTCTGCGGGAACGGCTACGGATTTATATAAAACGGGGTCTTAGTAGCTCGACTAGGTCGTGGGTTGTCAGTCGAGGTATGTGCGCTCCTAGCACGGCCCATATGTGGAGAGTCTGCCACGAGGTCGTACAAGAAATTTTATAACTCGACTAGGGGAATGTTGTTACCCTTTTACTGAGAGCGATGACACTAAGCATGATATTGTAGCTGGAAATTCGCTTGACCATTGATAAAGCGAATGCACTATAAGTCGTCCGTAAGAGGCGGTCGAGACCTCTGTAAAGAGTCGAAGCATGCGTAACTCACGGAGCCTTGCATGGCCTTCATTGCTCAAGCAAGGCGTTTATTGCTTCGTCTATAATGTTAGGCAACAAGGACGTCTAACGAATCTATAATGTTACCAATGAGTCGGACGAGTTTGGAACGGAAGCTTGCTGCGAACGAAAGCCTGTTCTGAGCCACCAACGGTTTAGGGGTCCGAAGAACTGCGACGTAACCCACACAACGGCGTTGTACGAATGGGCGTTCATGCCGAGTACGACGAATCATTGAGGCTGCACCTCCGGCCACTCCTCCAACTTACGTGCGTCTCGTCGTGACTCGTATGGGGCATTAATTGCGGCCTTTCGCTCCTTCCCAGTCAGTGTCACTTCCGGACCAACAAAGTTAGTTGTTGGGGCCGGAACTCTCATTCGTAAATGAGTTGGTGCTTGTGCACACAACTGAGGTGTGGATCTAGCCTTTAATTGACATCTACCGCCGGCATCTATAAATCGGGTGAAGAAAAACTGCCTCGGTAACGACGCGCGGGCAAAAAGCTGCTTTGAGATCACATCGCCTCGAAAAGCTTCTCAAGGAGCCATGTAACCAACGTATAAGAGTTAGAACCTACGTTGAGTTTCCTTAAGTAACCTTGTCCTAGAAAGCGTAAGGGTAACCCCATCAATGTCGATTGTAGACGTAACAACGTAAGAACCGTCATTGCCTAACTAACTCTAGCAGGGGTACGCATGTTAGAGGTGACGCAAGGAACTAGAACACACGCCGCGAAGACGTGAACGGGGTGGTGCTTGCCGCCATGTAACGGAACTCGTACATGGTTGTTACTCAGCAACTTCCATTCATTGACGGTCAAGGTAAGGCCAGTTTCCTCAAGTAACTCGCGAAAAACGGCAACGTCGACATGCTCTTCGATAGGCAAAATCGAAAACGCGAAAAAAACAAGTTTTAGCACAGCGGGGTTCACACTGTAACACGAGCTTAATGTCCGAGGCTTTGGAACCTCCAACAGACTGTACGACCACTACGTAGTTACCATGTCCAATAAAAGCCATGTCGAGTCAATAAATCAACGTCGAACGAGTTCAACCAACAGCGAAAGCGTGCATAGGTCTAAAACGCTCCGAAACCATTGTGACATTTAGCCATTTGAGAGCTAATTATAGACACAAATATGTTTTGTGTTCTTGCCTGTTGCTATTGGTGGAAGTGCAGACGGAAGGGCGAAAGGAAAGATGTCTAACTATTAAGTGATTCAAAGTATATTGCAAAAAGAAGAAAGGAATTGTTAAATCGGTTTTGTCACCTCCCTCTACTACACTAGGCCTAAATAGGTCTAGCCTAGCTAGGTTGCACATGCTCTCGCTTGGTTCTCGTGCCATGTGCTAAGGTTTTCGTAGCGGTCTCAACAAACAAGCGACGCGGCTTTTCTCTGCAAGGAAGTCACAATAGCGCGTCATCTCGCTAGTTCGATTAAGTGCGCGTACTTGAACGTCCTTTGAGGTACTGGTATTGCAGTACGCATCGGCACCCTTAGTAAAATTGCAGCAGCGACGCACCCACTTTGTACGTCATGCTTCCGATGGAAAAGTTCGGATAAACTTAGTACCGACTACATGTACAATGACCGGCAATGTATTGTTGCAAGACTGTTCTCGCCACACCGTGCCGGTCAGACGAAAAGAGTGACGGGCGCACATCGCCTCACTATGAATGTTTATGCGACGGTCTCGCAACTAAAATGCATCGGCGACGGAAGAAGGAGGTGTCGGACATGCCACTGTGGGGGAAATGCACGAAATTGCGTATTTATACTTACCACCGATATGCGCACAATCCAAGGGCAGGATGCTTTCGGCCACGGTGTTCAAACGATCATAACTTACTCGAAAAATGTCAAAGCATTTTAAAAGCATGTATTATTGGACGCAACTTTCAATGCGCATCTAACGCATATGCTCTTGGTTTCAAACACCCACAAACAATTTTCTGTGAGTAATTATAATTTCCACTATATTTCGGCAAAGCTGAGCCGCAGTGCCAAGCAACACCCACCGAATTCGGCGTACCTCCTGAGGCGATTTGTGTGGGGTTCGTCGATACATGTTTACCAATTCTTCATTTTTACTAGTTTACAAACCTAATTCCCGACGTGCGCTACGCGGGGGGGGGGGTGTGGTTAGCACAAGCACATACCAATGCACTCAAAACACCTCTCTTAGCGTGATGAGTCCCTAACTTGACCTCGCCCTTCACCAAGGCCAATTGCCTTGCCTATTTACAGCGTGCGGTGTTTACCCAAACCAACGTCATGTCGTGGGTCTTTATTCGCTTGCTTATGTCCAAGAATATTACCCGTGCCCGCGGTGTGAACTCCCGTGCTCCATTCACACACCCGGAAAGCAAAACTCGGGCGCTGAACACCCACGCCTCCAACCCCCTTCCAACAAGTCCCCAAAAATAAGGTTATATGAAAAACTGATTAATATGCAGCTTGGTATGAGATCTTGAGCAATGTCCAAGCGTGAAGCTTAAATCGACGTGTTTAGTTTAGACGATTTCATGGGAACTCATGGGCTTAATTTGACAAACTCCACCGACAACACTCGCTTTAAGCTCAAATCTAACCATACCGGATGGCAGCTACCTCCTTGCATCTCGGCGGCTCCTACACTAGGACTGTATCTGGGTGTCGTCTTGCTTGACGTTGTGGAAGGGGAGCGTGCACTTGACTGGCTATTGCTTTGCTTTATCTATGTCCGAACTTATGTAGAGGAGTGTATACAATAACACAAATTATATATGAAAACCAAAAAATGAAGCAGGTCAGCCGCACTCGTAGTCCATTTGTCTATAATGAGAATTAAAACTGCCCGTAGCCTTGCACGATGCGCGGCGTGATTTCATCCACCGCTGCGGGGAGTGACCAATCGTGGTCGGCCGGCCGTCGAGGTGGGAGGCAGGCGTTAGGCAAGCCTCAACTTAGCTCTTGTCTTTTGACTCCGGCGTGGCACGTCCTTCCCCATAGCAATACAAATCATTGTAGGTACGTAGGGCTCGTATATATCGCTACTAGCTGCATTCCGTACTGTCCGAGGAAGTGTACACCCGCACTTGCACAACTACTATAATTAGCTCCAGTCACCAATACTTTACTAGCGTACTTACACGTGAGATTAATTAAGCGTCAAGACGCTCCGAATAACGTATGTATGAGGCGACAACAACACGTCACTTTATTGCTTGTAGTGGGTGACTGCCTTCCTCGTGGCAAAATGCAGCGAGCTCTCGCATACCGCTTTTGTAGTTCATGTACATTGTAGACGCTAGCGAGCTGTTGAGGAGGTTGAGCGTTGCAGTCCCGATGAGGTCGGCTCCTAACACGGTGCGTAGGTTGGCCGTCATGGTAGTTGTCCGCGGCGCGTGGGCATTGGCTTCGCGCAGGCGGTAGCAGACATTACGTGGTTGTCCATGTAGTGCGCTCGTAAGGGGCAAGAGGTCGGCGATTTCCGGGTTTGTGGTTAGTAATATGCGGCCTATCGCGCCACTGCGGGTGTGCACCTAGGCCGGCATAGCAGCCGAAAGGCCACGACGCGCCATCTTGGTTATCGTACCCCCTCGCGCGAGCCTAGTCGCCCTGAAAATAATAAGTCGTATGTGGCGGGGTAGTGAACGGTCTACGACGCCATGCGGTGTAGTCGCTGGAACCATGACATGTCGGGCCATAGTGGTGCGATGATTGTAACTATCGCTCTTGACTGTCATAGCTTCGCGCAAAGTGTGGGTAGCGCTCCCCAAGCCGGGTTGCAACTGTTTGCTCTGCAGCGCAGGTCGGTGTTTGATAGATGTAGGCAGCCGACGTCCTCGCATTGGGGACCGCGCCACTTTGTGATAAAGTTTGGTAGATGAATGCTTGCCATCGATGCGAAGCTGTCAATAGAGCGTGACCCCTATGCGGATTTAATGTAGCAAAAAATTCGGAGGGGGGGGTAGCTGCATGCCTTGGCGGTCTAGCTCCAGGCGGAGGCATAAAATGTTCGCTGCCGAGCGGATGTAGCGCGGTCGGATGCATATGTCATTGACGTCCATCATGTGCCATAAGCGTCGCTGTTCGGTCATCGTGACAGGGGAGCAAGTGGTTAGTTTTGTTAGTATTGGCACGACCGCCGTGTTATCCCCGTATAGTATGACGTTTCGCCCACGGGAGGAAGGACTCGATAGCGAGGCGCACGGCTCGAAGCTCCTTCCCCGTGATGTCTTGCTTACGGTCGTTGTCGTACCAAGAACCAAGAGCCTAAAACGCGGGGCTCTCGTTATGAACG
Organism: Tetraselmis chui; assembly: GCA_026401115.1. NCBI lineage: Eukaryota > Viridiplantae > Chlorophyta > Chlorodendrophyceae > Chlorodendrales > Chlorodendraceae > Tetraselmis > Tetraselmis chui. Next base: position 31,130 of record JAPMLY010001397.1, read on the forward strand.
GTGTTAAACGTGGTATGCACGGTTCGATAAGGAAGATATTGTAACTTGCGGTGTGCTTGTTACATGTACGCTAACGACCAGCCTAGGGTGACGGCAAGTGTCGAGACAAAAGAAGTGATGAGAACTAGGCGTGTTAGGTGTCTATACGCTAGCATGTAATATCGTGCGTCAAGCACTCTATTCGGTGTCATGTACATAAGGACTTCTAGCACACCAAAAAAAAATGAAATTGAAATTGTTTACAACAATACTAGTAAAAACCGGCTGTTGTCTTTGGCCCCCCCCTTGTGCTACGCCTAGCAGGACTTAGAAGCGTGAGGCAGACCGTGAACCACTAATCCCAACCTCTCCAATGGCAGTTACGATACCGTCTAAAACATACCCGTATCCAGGTATTTATTATTTTCTGATCTATACGTTTTTTTTTTGGATACAGTATGAAATATAAAATGTCGCTAGTCTCCACGATACGCGGCCTGCTCCAGCCACTGCGGGGTCGCTCATCAGCAAGGCTGTTAAGCTTGAGCTGGTCGAGGCGAACCTGCTTGACCTCGGCTCTTGTGCGACTCAGGACGTGCCGGGGCTAGGGGGAAAGGCAGGTGAAAGACCCCACTCGCATAGGTTGTTGTCGGTCCCGCCTCGATCCGTGCTCAACCCCGCCCGAGGTATTAGCCGCTCCTCCCGTCGCAGCTCGCCACCTAGCCGAGTCTTCTCTCCTCCTTCGGGGGCTGAGAAGAGAAAATATCTAGGATGCAAACGGTGTCCGGCTGGCTCTCCTGCCCCCGAGCCAGATTTTCTCATGTCCTCTGTCATTTTCCGTCTGTTTCCAACACCTATATGATCGCGCTGTGGCCGTTTGTACCCTTCCCCGGTGGTTTACGTTGTTAGGGGGGCGCCTTTACGAGCAGTGTGCCGTTACGATAACCCTAGGCACACTGCATGAGGCAGCCTATCGATAACCGGGTACCGACTAGGGAAGGGGTTGGAAGAACACATGGATCGAGTCGCCGGTCCTCAAAAGATGGTGGGTACGGGATTTATCCAAAACCCCCAGTACCGGGCTTTTCCGGCGGCGGGCGATCCTAATGACCGCCGCCGCCAGGCCGTGTCGCTCCTCCGGCTGCGACCCACCTCCGTCCTGCGCAGCATCAGGCCTCGCCCCCAGGGGAGATCTAAGGCTCCCGCAGGGTTGGCGACTGCTAGCGAGCGCCGTGCCCTAGCGCTGCTTCCCAACTGTCCGCCGCGAGCTCCAACACCCTCGTCCATCCGCTGATCCGTCCGTACCCTTCTTCGCCAAAAAATATTTCGCGAACGCCACTCCCGCCCCATCGTCGGGAGAGTATCCGCGAGTATTTAGTCGCAGAAAAAACATATCGGACTGGCCGAGCGGGAGATCCCTGTGCCGGTGTACGGATATTATGTTTTCCAAAACCCTCCGTACATGGCTTCCCAACAGCTGCTGATCCCGAGGATCGCAGCTGTCGGTACCTCGTTCAGCCCCCTACCGTGCCAGGCCTCGCACGGCTATGGGGTTACCAGCGCCCACCGCGTGGAGGTAGAGGTAGGCGCCGACGGGCATGCGAGCGCACCCCTCTCCGGGGCCGCCGCCGCTGCGCCACCGGCGGGCGCCAAGCACAGCATACACTAGCTCTCTGTTACTAATATACATTTGGAATTAGTTACAACACTCCCCTCAAGATAGCTAAGGGATGTCTTGTAGTCGGATGGAAATGATTACAACACCCCTCTACGAGGTGTATCGTTGCATGGGTCTGAATGTACCCAAAATGGCGCTCCGGCGCTTCACGAGTGTATGTCTAGGTAGTGGCTTGGTCAGCATGTTACCAACCATTTCACCTGTCGGTAGGTACCGAAGTTTGATGGTTCCCAGTTGTACGTGATCCTTCACGAAGTGGTATTTTAGATCGATGTGCTTGGTCTTCTCGCTCACCAATGCATTTTGCGAGTAGGCGATGTAGCTTTTGTTGTCTTCCCGTCCATGGTTGTTCAACAGAAAATAGATCTCCAATCTTGCATCCTCGATGTTGATTTTGCATAATCGGCGCTTTCCATCAGTGTATACTCGATATACATAACATGAATATAAAATGAATGAATAAATGATATAAGGAATACATACTCCGGCGTTAGTTCAACTCCCCAACGGCAACGACGACCTCCCCGCGGATGTGGATGTCTTGCACTATCACGGTATCCAAAGCGCAAAACTTGCTCTTGATCCAGTGGTTTCCGGTTTGTTCGGCATTTCTAGCCCCCCGTCTCCCGAAGTCGCTCTACGCCGTGCTGAGAAGACCGAGTTCGAGAAGTACTCGGAGGGGGTGAGGAGTCGCCCCGACATTCGCTTCATTCACTTTGCAGTCACGGAATTTGGTACCCTCGGCGCCCACGCCACGGCTTTCTTGACGGAGCTTGCCAAGCAGGGAGCCGCCTCGAAAGGAATGCATGTGGGCAAGGTGTTGGCTTCCTAGCGCGGAAAGGTCTCTCTCACCGTCCATGTTACTCACGTGGACAACGTCATGCGCGGCTTGTCCGCCGCCGGAGACGATGTGGAGACCGCTTCTCCCTCGGCTGGGATGCCTTCTCCTGCCACGGCGCTCTTCACCCGCTCCATGGGCCGCATGCGTCCCCGTGCTTCCTCGAGCGGCGCGTGAGGCGCCGCTTGCCGTCTCCACGTGTTGCATTCTCGGCGTTGCCTAGGAGTTTCCTTACTTTAATCTGCTAGGTTTGTGCGCATTGTAGTACTTTATTTTGCCGCCGTGCTTTTGATTCCGTGATCCTATTGTCGCTCTGCTTGCGTTTTGATAGTTTCTTTCCCCTCCCTTTTCCCCTGTCCGTGCTCATGTTGATCTTCTTGTAATCAAATCTATAAGTACCTACTCCGGCGCACGGCGGCGCGTGATGATGATGACAATCGTCTTCGTCCAAATAGTAAAACGGCTGCTGCCCGCGACGAGGTTTGTGGTGATCCGCCCACTCGCCCGCTCTGCCCGCTCGCGATCAGCCGTCGCATACACTAAAACAATAGTCGTGTACGCGCTCACGTTCTCCCTGGCACCACTCCTAGCCCTCCCGCCTCGAGACAGCTCCCCGTCGAGTGTACTTCTGGAAAGCCGTCATGCCGCAGAACACGCAGGCGGTGCTGCTGGCGGGAGGCACCGCCCGCGCCCTGTACCCACTCACTTCCGCCACCCTACCCAAAGCACTGCTCCCCGTTTGCAACACCCCACTTCTGCACTTTCCTCTGGCTGCTCTGGAGCGCGCCGGTGTACGGCAAGTCTTCGTGGTGCGTCTCCAGCCACCCCTGACTAGCTCACCTCCGTGCCCGAAAGGCCGGCCATGCGTGGGGCGATCGCAGCAGTGTTCCTGGTCGGATGTGTTTCGGGCTATTTCGTATTTATTTCGGTCCTCGCCGTCGCACTCGCCGACCCTTGCGCAGTTAAAGCGCCTGTCGACACACCAGGCCACCTGGAACGGTACTCTGGTCAGAGCGATGTGGCGTGGGTAACGCTGTGTTCCGTGGATGGCGTGGTAGGTGACGGCCGGCAACGACGCTGCGCAGATGGTGCAGGCGTTCTTAGAGCAGCACCCGCCGGCGGCAATAAAGTGGGAGGTGGTGGCGGTGGACCCCGACTGCGGCTCAGCTGGGGCCCTGCGAGCCATTGCGCCCCGCCTCACGGTGAGTACTGTCACCACTCTCACGTGCTGTCTGTCACTTCATGCAGTGGGTGAAAACCGCGAATAAACGTTTATGTGATTGTGTACACTCACACACATACACACACACACACACACACACACACACACACACACACACACACAAGCGCTCACAAGCGCGCACATGCACATACATAGGCACACACACACACACACACACACGCGCGCGCACACAAATGCACACACACACACTCTCTCTCTCTCTCTCTCTCTCTCTCTCTCTCTCTCTCTCTCTCTCTCTCTCTCTCTCTCTCTCTCTCTCTCTCTCTCTCTCTTTCTAGAAAAATAGAGATAAACATATACACAAGCACACACACACAGACGCACATACTCACACAGACACCCACCCACTGACACACGCACACACAGTCGCATTCACACCAACAATAAGGAGATACATACAAACGCACACACACACACACACACACTCTTCAACACATGAATACACTCACTAACCCACACAGGATGAGAGAAGGGGTTGGATTGCGTGAGGGGGAGAGGGGGGCCGATGAGATGGGGTTGAGATGAGGAGAATAAATTCACTGCTGACGCTGCCGCCACTGCTGCCTGTGCTGTAGTCGCGGGAGATCATCGTGATGGCGGGTGATGTAGTGACGAACTGTAACCTGAGTGCCATGATCATGGCGCACCGCGTCAACCTTAGCACGGTCACTGTGCTGCTGGGCCGAACCCGAACTTCACCGTCTGCAGATACAAAACCTGGCCGAGCACCAAAGGTATCTACACCAACGTTGCAATGTTCCCTAAATCAGACATGCACCCGTACACGCACACACACAAACACACATACACACACAAACACACACACACACACACACACACATACGTACACACACATGCGAGCACGTACACGATGATGACACACACGCGCGCATGCACACACAAACAGGAACACACTCTTACATTGACATACTTGTATTCAGGGACGCATGGGGTCACACATGCATGCATGGGCAAACTAGACTTTGCAGTCACGCTAGCATGATTTCAGAGACACACATGGACTCTTTTTTACAAATCGTCACACACACACACACACACACACACAGACGCACACACACATGCACACACACGCACACGCACACACATACACCCGCACACGCGCACATTCACAAACACAAACACACACACGCACACGCACGCAAGCACACACACACACACACACAAACACACACACAGACACACACAAACATACACACACACACACACACACACACACACACACACACACACACACACACAGGTGTACTGATATTCTTGCGCCTGTAACATATGGCAAGTATATTATGTTACTCGGTCTGTTGTATTCCACGGACCTCCATTCATTACCCCACGCAAATAAAAGCGTCTAAGCGTCATGTGCTTTGAGGAAGCAGTGCCAGTGAAATATTTTTTAGGCCATGGACTTTATATCAGATTGTCGCTGCGCCAGCACCCCCACCGTGTCCACTTCGTCCTATGATATTAACGCCCAGCGCTTCTTCCTCCCACCAATCCAATCCGCAGGGTGTGACCTACATCGGGCTGGACAAAGCGGAGGCACAGCTCCTGTGCCACGCGGCAGTTGAAGAGAAGCAGCTGGGGGTGCACTCCCCTCTCTACCTTACTCATCTATGTTTCAGGTCGTGCTCAAGTCATACCTTAATATGGTATAATATCACAGCAGTCAAGCCTTCTCTGGGATGAGTACCTATGCAGTTGTGCATCCTCCTTTTCAGGAAATCTGGGTTTACGTCTTGTGGCCAAGCATGCTGCTTCAGTTTTTTTCTCTTGTAGGTATGTGGCGTGCATGCCTGATTACCCCCTCTACCCCCTTTGTTTGTTCCCCGCAGAAGCTCCCGGTGCTGCTGGCGCCCCTGAAGCGCTCCGGGCCAATGACGCTCCGCACCGATCTGCTGGACGAGCACGTGTACATTTTCAGCCGACAGGAGGTGCTGACGTTGCTCGCCGATAAGCCCGAGTTATCCTCTCTCACGGTGTGAACAAGCCGTGGCCCCTCTTGAAACACTAGCAGAAGTGCATGGCCTAGGATTTGAAGGAGCACTGGTGTGTGTGCGTGTGTATTTGTGTGTGAGTATGTGTGGTTATGTGAAAGAACGAGTGTGAGTGTGTGTGTGTGTGTGTATGTGTGTGTGTGTGTGTGTGTGTGTGGCTGGGAAGGCGCGGATAAGGGGTGTTCTTGGGGTGGGGGTTGGGGGAGGTGTTGGTCGGTGCAAGTGAGGTTGGCTGACAAATCCTGCACGTTCGGTGTTGGTGTAGGGAGAGGTGATCCCTCTTTTGGTGCAGAAGCAGTTTTGGCTGCCTGAGAGCGAGGCGGATGGGGGGAGCGGGAGTGGGGAGGACGGGTCGGAGCAGGCCACCACCACCACCACCACCACCACAGCCACGGCCTCACAGCCGCCTTCTGCAGGTGACACGCTGGAAAAAGGTGGCATTTGTGTCTAAAAGTTACTCAAATTTTTTACATTTGTGCTGTATTCATCACGCATATGGAGGTGGTCGATCCTGGGCTTTGCTTTGGATTGGCCATTATTTGCACGGAATGTGGGGGAGGGGGTCGTAGCGAGGGGGGGGACAGCGAGGCGCGGGAGCTGTTGTGTGATGAGTGGAGTGCAGTGGGTGTCGAGGGATTGAGGGTGTGGGGGTGAGGCGCAGGGAGTCGGCACCCGGAGAGGGAGATCAACAACTGGCAGCGCTTCAACCACTCCGTTGGGACTGCGGGCAGCAAGTGGCCGGGATGGTGCGGATGTCCCCTCACCCCCCTTTGTCGCCCCCAAGTAAGTAAATAAATAAAATGCATCATAAGAACATGGGGCTGGCAAGATATGTGTTATAACAAGCTGTGCGTTCTCGATGTGCCAGCATCCGCTTGAGAATCTGCTAAAGAAATGGCATGTGTGCGAACGCTGTGCCCATTCTTCTTTCTGAGAATATTTTTGGTGCGTTGATTTGTCTCACTCGCGTTGCCTCATTGTGTGTGATATAGAGTTTAGGGTTTTGTCATGCCAACCCTCACCATTGTAACAAAGAGGACTCATTCTCCATCAGCGCCTCTCTTTTTTGTGGTCACTCGAACCGTTTAGATAGTATTTTGGATTTTGAATAGGGATTGTAGAGCACTGTGTTTATTTTTCTGTTCAGATGTTAGGTTATAGACCTAAAACCCGACCGCATTCATTTTGTCTCGTCCACCGCTCCAAAGTCACACCCTCTGACGGGGGAAGAATTTTAATACAAAAAATCAACAACTGACTGCTGAATCGTAATACGTTTCTGACCTTGAAAGAGTTAAATGGCAATTTGAAACATGCGTCGGCTGGTTTTAGGGTTCAGGGTTTTGGGTGGGGGAAGGGTTGAATGCACTTGCGGGTCATGAATGTAGCGCAATGCCATGACACACACACACATTACACACGCTTCCTTGGTTTTAAATTGCCATACTGGATGGTTATATGACAAACTATGGATATAATGTTGTTTAAAATGTCATAATATTGTTTGTAGTTAAGACGATTTTTGCAGAGTTTCCGCGGCAGCGGAATTTTTTTATTTTTTTTCTTCTAATTTGTCGTTCCTCTTGTCTGAATCAGGTGCGGCGTGGTGATGGTGCAGTCGGGGGAGTACTGCGAGCGGATGAGCACGATTCAGGCGTTTGGGGAGGTGAACCGCGAGGTGGCGGACCCGTCGCGCTTTGAGGGCCTCACCGGCCGCCGACTGTCCAAGTACGACAACTTTGTGCCGCCCTCCGCCAAGCTGGGCACCCGCACCACCGTCGGCCCCTCCTGCACCGTCGGCGAGGGCACCCTGCTGGGCGACAAGTGCAGCATCAAGCGCTCCGTGTTGGGCGCCGGCTGCAGGTGGGGCGCTCCCCCCCCCTCCCCGGAAAAAAAAATATTCTCGTGAAATGCTGTGTCGCCGTTGCAGGCGTCGTGGCTTTCGAATTGTGGCGGGGTTCTTTTCTTATTATTTCATGTCAATTCGTGTCTCTTTTCTTCGTGTCTCTTTTGTTGGGTGAACCAAAACATGTTTTTTTGCGACAAGTAGTATTTAGGTATATGTGTATTTCTGGTGTGTGTGAGTGTGTGTGTGTGTGTGCTGTAGAAGTGTGTGAAGTGTGTGTGGTTTGTGTGGTGGTAAAAGTGTGTGTGTGTGTATGTTTTTGTGTATGTGTATATACTTGACACTTTGAGTTTGTGACTGAGTTTTTCTGCCTGTTTTTTATGTATGCATGTGCGTGTGACTCTGTGTGTATGTTTGTGTGTGTGTGTATGTGTGATTGATTGTTTGTGTTCATATTTCATACTATGTGTGAGTGTGTGTGTGTGTGTGTGTGTGTGTGTGTGTGTGTGTGTGTGTGTGCGTTTGTGTTTGTGTGTGTGTGGGGTGGGGGCACTTATGCATTTAGTCATCACGAAACGTATTGCAGTATAGATTGAGTGTAAATGTGCAATGATTAGGAGCTATTCCGACAGATCATGTATTTGGTTCAGAGAAAGGATTGGAATGTGATTTCCAAATCGATGCACATCATTTAATGTGAGTTGGATATAACAAATAGTATCGCGAAACGGGATGCAGCATGCGCACCGAGGCCAAATGCGTTGTCCGCTTGGGTGGGCGACACTCTGATGTCGGTGCCCGTGGTGTTGCTCAGGATGGGCAACAACGTGAAGGTGGCCAACAGTGTGCTGATGGAGAATGTGACGGTGGCGGACGGCTGCGACATCCGAAACTGCGTCATCGGCAGCAACTGCACCATCTCAGAAGCCGCCTCCCTCAAAGACTGCCAGGCACAACCCCTCCCCCCTCCCTTGGCAATCAAACAGAGAGCTGCTTGTCGCATGTGACCCCGAAAAAAAGGGGGAGCCGCCGCGGCTTTGTTGCCCTACAAGCCCTAACAAAAAACCCTAGTATTGTGTTTCGTTGTACCTTTGCACTACGAATCAGTCAATTTGCGCTTTTCAGTCTCACTTGTTTTGGCGCATATGTGTGTATGTATCCGTTTGTCTCCAAGATCCCAATGTTTTGGGGGGTCTTTTAATATTTTATGTGAGCATTCCTTTGTCATCGCAATAATAATAATACGTTTGTCGGATTTCTCGTGTAAGCTGTAAAATTTTTAAGTGTTTGGGGGTCGGATGGGGAGCGGAGTGCAACACAAAGGCAGTGCCGTCCTCTTCCGTGATCTTGTTTTTGTTTATTGTGAACGATGCATCAATCATTGGTTGTCAAAATACAGCGGCAGGATATGTACACTTCAATTTTGTGGGACTCTGTAATGTATGCGAAGCGAGACACCGTTTGGGGCCGAACTTTGTCCATGCTTTTTGAAGAGCTGTTGGTGACGCACACGTGCATACGTTCAAACCTGCCACATTTGCTGATTATTAATGTGGCAGATGTGCAGGGATTGCGAAGAAACGATCACACTATCAATATTTGGCCGGGCTGTCTGTTGATTAACAAACAAACAGACAAAGAAACCGTTGCTGATGCGCATTCACACAAGTTTTTCGGTGGTACTGCGTTATGTCAATGTCATGTTTTTCGTGGGCGACCACTGAACAGTCGTGTGACTGCTGTGGGCTGTGCAGGTGGGGCAGGGGTACACCGTCGCGGAGTCAGCGGACCATGTGGAGGAGGTGCTGGCCATCAGCTGACAGTTCTTCCCCCCCCCCCCTCCCATATATATCCCTTTCCCCCTCTTGTCGCCTGCGCTTCGTCATCGACGACGCGAAGCTGCTGCGGCCGTCACACCTTATCTCCTCCCTCAGCATTTTGTGTAATCAAGTATTGAAGGGAAAGAGCGCATTGTTTTGAATGAACGAACGAGAGCGAAGTCGCCCACGCGACAATCGAAGGATTCTCGAGCAAAATAGCACCTCCTTTTGTTTTAGTAAAAGGAATTGAAAAGCATATGACATCGTAACACACCTTCATTATTTGAAATGCTGCATCGACGACGACTAAGGTTCCATACAGCATTTTAGTACCCGTACAAAAAAGTTTATGCGTTTCTTTGTCTATTCGCGGGTGTTGTTCTATTTGTTTGTACTTGCTGTACGGGTACATGCAGCGTATGTACGCACAAAGACCCTTCAGCCTTATTTGTCCGAAAAATGTACAATCAGAAAAAAAACACTAAATGACTGACAATCAGTGCCCGTTGACCAATCAGTTTAGCTAGAGTTCAACTGATAGTTAGGTTTCCCCCATGGTGTAGGGTTATACTGCCGGGTGGTAAAGCGCAACTCTCCAGCTCGGGTCGGTAAGTCGTGAGTCGTAAGCGCATCGATGTCGACGGAATAGGCCTCGACGAGCAATGCCAAAATGAACTGATTCGGAAATGTGAGTTAAAGTAGGAAGGCTCGGCTGTTCGAGTGGCGTGTGGGCAGTGCCGTGTTGCACTTCGACGCATTCGGACATTGAGTTGCTAATATAATTTGATTACAGTTCTGTTGTACTTTCCGAATAAATTGGCTGAGGTTGGCCGACGACGGGCCTCAGTTGTGGAGGTGCTTCAGCAGCCCCGCCCAGTTGGCGGCCCACTGCTCCTCCGCCGACAGCCGAAAGGCCGTCGTCTCTTTGCAGCCGCGCACGATGCCCTTCAGCGCACTCGTCAGCTCCGCGACAGCCGCCTGTGCACATGAAAAAACAATTGTAATTATCAAAACACAACTGTATATTCGGAGCTTCTTGCTTACAGATCGGAGACTCGCGACTCGACCGACATAGTAACATGTTGCCAACTTTTTGGGGGCAATATGAAATGAAAAGAAGCACTCAAAGACAAATGTTATTCAGTTTGTTGAGCTCCGGAACAATTTCCTTGCGAAAAAAATATATACTTCGACTCGTCCAAATATTCGCGAGTGACGAGAGTCGAGACGGAAAAGAGCGGGGAGTGCGGGCAAGAGCCTGACAAGGGTAATATAATGATGGCTCACCTGTAGCGCGCGTACGGCATGCGTGTGACCCGGTGTCGCGAGTCCGGTGAGGGTCGCACTGCTGACCTCGTTTTCCTCGGGCCGTTCGAATCCCTCCACCTCGGCCTCTTCCGTCAGCTCCACCCACCGCCACTGCTCCTCACCCCACCCCAACGCCTGGAGGCTTCCCGCCACGTGCGCCACCGCCCACTCGACGCGACGGTACGGTCGGCCCGCCTCCTCCGACTCCGTCGCCTTCCAACCCTCTGCTTCGCCCTCCGCCAACTTTAGCCGCGCGAGCTGCTTCACGTTCTTCAGCTCCACCGCCCTGCGCGGCGCATCGATACTGCGTCTCAGTGGCCGTCTACGAACTGCGGTAATCTTCGAGCCGCAACAACTAATCATTAGAAACAGTTAGTTCGGCCGAAGTCGGTAATGTGTCGTTTGTTATGCTGCGACTATCCTTTTTCGAGTCGTTTTTTCTCGGCGATTCAGACCCTCAACCTGTCACTAAATATAGAAACACCGCAACGGCGGCAACAGACGCTCGCCAGGTGAGCTTTCGAGCATCATGGATTGAAGATTTCGGAATCGGCAGTATCTATCAGGATTAATATATAGTAGTCACGCTTACAGGCGTGTCACATTTCTTTACAAGTGAGTAAATCTGTCGGTTGATATGCAAAGGGAAATTCAGTCAGCTCTCAACAAAATATATGTTTTGTAAACACATGAAACATTACAGATTATTGCGATCTCGAAATGGTAAGCGTGTAGGGATTACAAGATGACGAAAGCACGCGTTTCATTAGAATTATCATACCAATAATATGCACCAGTTTCAAATAATATTGATATCGTACAGCAATTTTCAACCTTCGCGAACATGAACATAAATGCGCGACTTTCTTTGGCGCTCAGAAAGAAATGTCAGTCCCGGCATATATTGCACGTACGACGGGGAAAGACACGCTTTTTATGTAACAGCACCAATGCACAGAAGTTCCCGATATGAATATCTTGAAGTGGTTTCCACACAGCCGACGCAATATCATTATCAATCGAAGGAAATTTGCACGTATGGCGGCTTTAAACATGTCAGGCTGCTGTGTTAGGACTCGGGGCGGCGCTCTTCTCACCGGAGGGAGTCGTCGCCGTCGAGGATGGGCTGCAGGTCGTCGGGCAGCAGGAATCTGTCGAGCAGTCGCGTGAGGATGGCCGCGAGGTGGTGGAGACGGAAATCGATGTCGGCGCCCTGCGAGAGGACTTTGGACACTTTGCAGCGCGCGTGCTGCTTCACCCGCGTCACGCAACTCGATTTTCGAGCCGCTTCTCTGTCCACCAGCGCCTGGGGGGAACAGGGAAGCCAGCTCAACCACATTTTGTAAATAAACCCTTTTAGAAAATATAGCCTCTTTGTTGATTACGGGTGGGATAATCAAGAGTTATTGACAATAGTATTTTGAGACCAATAAAAAACAAGGAACGAACATAATCAATAATGATTCCTTTTTTTAACTTACGAAAACATTATTCGACAACCGCGAGCATTGGAGGGTAATTCGGCAATTAGAGTTAAAATATATAAATAACAGATTTGATATATCCATCGCAGCGACAAGTAAGGACGACAGTGGACGGTAATCGGGATTTATTCACGGCTGCTGCAGTAAGCGAGAACACGAAGGGGCAGCGCGCGTTTGGTATCCTCACCTGCAGCTCTTCCACGCGATTGGGGTCGCGCAAGTTTGGGTGCAGGTCGTCCTGACTCTGTCGTTGCGCCTTTTGAAACTGAGCAAACGCGGCGTCATAGGGAGCATCCAGCGAGTCCTGCACCCGCGAGGCGTGCTGCGATGTCGAAAGACATCACGACGTTAGCTCTTTATCGAGCGCAGACCACAAGACGTGCTAAATTGCTAATCGGGAGATATTGCATATATCTTTGCGCAAAACTGAATTACGGCTCTAAAGAGTCAAATTGAAAAGTCGCCGTTCCTTGCGCGTACCTTAAGCTCGTGTCGCATGAGAGTGTTGAAGCACGCCACCGAGACTCGCGGCAGTAAGCGGTACGCGAGTACAGTCTGAATGCGCAGCTCCCGACGCGCGGCCTCCACCACCGTCGCCATCTTCTCTCGAATGCCCGTCAGAATGGCCGCGTTCGCGGCGTTCAGCTCCTCTGCCGTCTCTGGAATTCGATTCGGCCGCGTGATGGGGCGCTCGGGGTTCTGCGATCATAGCACACCGCAAAATAAATACATCGGTCAAGCCAAGAAAAATATATGTCGACCCACGACTGTGCTGACAAAAGTACACCGTGAATGTCACCGACCTTAGTGGTGTAGTACTCCGACACAGATGCGGCACATTCGGCCTGCGAGCGTTCGATCTCTGCCTCGATTTTAGCCGCCATCGTCTCCTCCGGCGCTACCTCCTCGACTGCCACCGCCGCGTGCTCGTCCGCCGCCGCGTCTTTCTTGTCCCCGCCCTTTTTCCCGCCTTTTTTCTCCCCGCCTTTCTTTCCGCCTTTCCCGCCCTTTCCGTCCTCTCTGTAACAGTTTAGACACAATTTGGTTGAGTCCTCGCTGTCTTTACCTCGAAATCAATTAGACCGCGCAGATGCATTAAGGTAATGTCTGGATACAATGCACTCAACTTTCGTGCACAGTGTCTTAAACAGAGGATATACTTTTCACTCCTATGAATAGTTCAGTTAATGAGCATTTAGTATATACTAGGTTCATTCCATAGTTTGACAACAAGGTTCACATATGGTCGGTAGTATATTTCGTCTTTAATGAACTCCTTTTTCAGGCCAGACTGGGACGGCGAACAGACGCCAGCTGTCAAGTATACCAGTGCATCTGCGAGGCATGAGGGTGGCTCACTTTGTGGGCGCTGCAGCAGCTTCTGCCGCATCCCGAACCGCCTTGGCTGCCACGGCCGACGGGCACTTGCTGTCGGCCATCCCTGCGGCATCCACCTGATAAAAACACGCGACAGACAGACACGCGCATTCATTTCCATTTAAATATCGATGACGATAGACAGCACTCTTTATAAACTACAAGCGCCTTAAAAACATTCCAATTTAAAGAAATAATTAAGACAAGATACGAAATCAGCGTCAAAGATCAACCGATTACTTCAATCATACATTGTTTTTTGATTAAAAGACGCACATCGATAAGGATATGCAATTCAGATTGTATTTATTTTGTATTGATTGGCGCTTGAATTATTCTTCAAGAGGCACTGAATTATGTACCTGAAATATTAGCTTGACGGGCTTAACGCCATCGGACGCTACCCACTGCAGACTCAGTCCCCGCTCGGTCAGCCTAGCGCGCAGCGCCTCCGCCCGTGCAAGAATGTCCCGACACATATCCAACGCGCCCTCGTCGCTCGACGCCGCCGCTGCCTGACTCGTCAATTCGTCGAGGTCGCGGATAGCGGACGCTATCTCGGACTCCATCTCACCGGACGCCTGTGTCGGCAAAGCTCCAAGTCGTTAATACTGAGGCTACAGCGCAAACGCAGTTCGACTTGGGCGACGAGTGAGAGGGCTTTTACCTCGAAGCACTTGTCGGCGCGGCGGCGAGCGGCATTAATGGCCTTGTCCATCGCCTCAATCAGAGTGAGGTCCTGCGCGAGAAAGTATAGATGAGAACACACGATACAGGTTAATAAAAGACATATAGCAGATTCGGTTCTTGATCTTAGCCAACTTTTAATGAGCGAATATCTATCTGACATAGTTATCTGAATAAGTATCTCACATGCGCATAAATAGTTACCAAAGCGACGCTTAGTAACAGGAACATATACATCATTTCTTTTGCGGCCGACTCACCTGCCGGTGTGGCTTCATCTGCCGTTTGAGGCTGAGCAGGGCGCCCTCCAGCCCCTCCGATGCCGTGGTTAGCAATGCATCCACCTCCGCATGTTGCTCTCCCATCTTTTCCTCGATAATGAGGTCGTTGTAAGTCAGCTTCTCGCGGAACTTTGCGATCGTTTCGGGAGCAAACCTGTCGAGTTAACCAAAAAAAGACAAGTAATTACGAAATGTAATGTATAATACCCACTGTGTCTCATTGCTCGAGGATTCGTTCAGAGATATCCGTCATGAGACATAGAAAAATAACAACAAACACGAAACAAAATGGTGCTAGTATAATACGAGTGTATTGTAGTAGTGATAATTGGTAGTTAACGAATCGACTTCACAATCAGACACCGTATTTGGCAATTACGGGGAGTACGTATACATCAACCACACTTTGCTTACAAATATGAATACTTAACGTGTATGTATAGGACATCACTTATTCAAGCAACCGCATTTCTGTAGGCCGCTGACCTGCCGCCCGCCTCGAAGCCGCGCACCACGTCGCGCTCGAAGCGCGCGTTGACGTCTTTATTACGCGCGCACCGCAGCGCAACGGTTTCCTTCAGTGCCTCCGCGCGCTTTTTCATGTCCTTTTCGATGACTGCTTTCAGTGCCACGGCCTCGCGTTTTCGGATCTCGAGTGACTTTACGCTCAGCGCGGTTCCCAGCAGCCGTTCCGCCTAGAAAATGAGACATAACCACAAGAAATCAACCATCTTTCCCAATCGCAGGTGCAACGGTATTCGCAAGTGCATACGTGTCGGGAACATAACACAGGAACATAAAAAATCACATCTATCTATGGGTCTTTAATTATAGGAAACCCTTAATGACTAGTACGTATCGGTAAGCGAGTTGTCAAGGGAGCGTTACCTCGACAATACGGGCAATCAGCGCCTTGTAGTACTCGTCCAGACTGCGGAACTCGTCCTTGTAGTCCGAAATTTGCGTCCGAATGTTGCGGTTCATCGACTTTATGTGCGTCTCCATCTTTCGCCGCTGTCCGATCAGCTCCACACTGCGCTGCAGCCGCACGTCCTCCTCCACGCGACTGTATGAAACAGGGACAGAAGCGGAACCGCCACGTAAATTTATCGGCTCCTTGTGTTCAGAATCAACTACGACACATAACCACCGCAACGTCTCGCCAAAACCAGTAATTGCTCTGCCAAAGAAAATATATCAAACACCCGATTTCGAGCTCGTTTAGGATGCTTATAGTCGGCGGCGGGGCGGACACGGGTTACATGGTATCGCACGAAGTGATAAATGGGGCGCGAAACGAAAGGAAACTAGAGCATTTCGAAAAGAACAAATACACATACACATAATGAACATGCCATTTATATACCTTGGGCAGTGTCACCACACAAATATAGGTACCATGGTTTACGACTTGGTTGAAGAGTTACTAGTCCGTCAAAGCTTGAAATTTAAGTCGTAATACAATCACCGCGGCAGGCTGACATATCTGATAATATAGCGGTGCTGTTAACTGTAGCGAGCGCCACCAAATACCGTACTCGCTTTTATGGCGAAGTAGTCACAGACATCATAGCATGTGTTGTTATTCCGTTCTTTCATTCACGGGCGACGCCTATTCAATATTGTCGGAATTTTCGGTGGTATGTACGGGTGCGTACCCTGCGCGCGGCCTGTGCTTCCGCAGATTCTCGTCCAGCTCCTCCGTTACCTCCTCGACCTCGACAGTAGCCCACTCCTTCGAATCGCTCGCCGTGCGGCCTGCAAATTCCTCCATTTCGGTCAGCAGCTGCAGCCGGAGGTCGACGAGCACATCGGTAACGTCGGCACGCGGAATTCCAGTCTCCAGCAGATGTGGTTCGCCGTTGTCGGCCAGCGGGGGACCGGGCGCCGTGACGGTGTCGACCTGCCGAACAATTCCACGTAGAAAGCTTAGACAGTGCATCCCATTGAACGCGATTTTACGAATGCATGTGATGCATTGGTCTGGCACATGTATTCACAAGGAAAAATTGTCACTAAGTGCCATATTGTCAATAATGGGTCAAAATGTAGTGTTAAGTAAACGCAGAAGATATCGCTCGGTACAGCCAGCATTACGCTTACGTCACAACTACAGTTCGTGGTTGGCTGAAAGCACCTCAGTATTGTGGACTAAAAGCCTTAAAAGCACCAAACGGTTATCGAATTCTATGGGCAACTTCGACACGTACACGCGCGCAATCGCAATTCGACTACCATAATGCTTTAAGTATTCCCTTTGTTGCTGGTGTGCGAAAATTATGCAAAGCACTTGCATGTTATTGAGATGCGAGGGCCGAGCGAGTCGCAGAATATGGCATGGAATTCATTTCGGAGGGTCATCACCTTCTCCTGATCCGCTTCAGGGTTTTCTTCTGCCGGCGGTTCTGCAGCCTCCCCCTCGGGCACCTCTTCGTTGCTGGCTGGGGGAAGGCCGTCACGGAGTGCCTGTTGGGGAGACCAAATAATCGAAATCCGAGTAAGCGAAAAACCGTATAACTTGTAATCCGGCGGCACATGCAACTTGGCAATTGGCATAATCGTACGAGCGCCGTCTTCGTACCTGCAGCGCCGGCGTCCTACGCGGCCTTGGGAGCTCCTCTAGTGGGATCGCGAACTCGCCACCCTCCGCACGTCCAGTCTCTTCTGCCGCCGCACGCCGCGCCTCGAGAGCGGCGGCGAGCCCTGACGCTAGCCCCCCTTCGTCCTGTGCGGCCTGGAGTATCACGCGCCAGTAGTTAAGTCACTACCGAGAATAGGAACGACACCTCGCATGGATTTTGAAATCAGGGAATAACGCAGCATCCGCGCGTACAAAGTGAAAACGTCAGCTAAATAGAATGCAACAGAATGTTTGCATTTGTGAACAGAAAGTTCACTGCTTCGTATGCGATTTCCTGCTCAGACCAATGTAGACAGCTAACCCGACGGGGGAGACAATAGGTTCGAATGATACTAACCGAGATGTTATAAGGAAAACACAAAAACACCAATTGTAAACCAATCTATATATATATATATATATATTATCTACATAAAAAGCGGGAAACCATACATCAATGACATCAACGCCCTGAAAACCGTAGAGGTAAATTAATCAAATATTCGGCGCAAATAACACATTACAACGACTAACGGAGTAACAGCCGATTTTTCAAATGTATTCGAAACATAATTATTTCGTTCATTCCATAACAATGATTATATTACAAGAATGACCATACTCCAAAGGCGGCTCGCGACATCACTCTCTCTCCGATTTCCTCGGTGCATGTATCCGAGCCGATATCGAAAAGAAGAGACAGATGATAAACAAACATTACCATTAATTAAGATAATTCATCGAGACGGCAGGTCTGGGCGCCGCACCTGGTACTTGTGAATCTCGTCATAGATGTCGCAGCGCAAATCAAAGTTGTCGCCGCTGGGAAGGCTGACCGGCGGACCGACATCCACCGGCTCGCCGTCCGGTTCGGTATCGGCCTCCGGCTCCGGTACATCCACGGGTACGGGTTCCGGGGTTAGAGGCTTGGCGGCGTTTTTAGCACCTCGACTGGCGCCCCTCTTGGAAGCGGCGGCCGCCTCGGCCGCGGCAGCTTCCGCCGCAGCTGCTGCCTCGGCGGCAGCCGCCTCGGCGGCAGCCTTCGCCGCATCCCGCTCCCGGATTTGCTCCTCCGTGAGAGGCATCACCGCGTGCGGGACGACGCCGAGATGGGTACAGAGGAGCACTTCGTAGCTGTCGTTCTCGTTTCGTACAGTCCTGAGAAGACATCACACATACGAAATAAATCAGCGTCGACAACGATGGCGCGCATTTATCCAACATGAAGGGCCCGGGGCTGTAATTGTGCAATATCAATGAGATGAACAGAAAATGATATATGGACTCTGTTCCTTTTTCTGCTCATTTGGCGTAGTTGTATATTTTCATAAAATCGACCAGTCTTTTCTTGAAATCCACGCAAAAGCAAATAAAATGCTGCATTCATTACTATGAAGTAGAGTTTTTATGCTTTTAAAACTCATACTATGTCGTATTTCTAAGCCTTCTTTGTTTGCTAAAAGTCTGTGTGTATAAATTCTAGAAAAACGTCGAAATCCAATTCTGCAACTTGGATTCCAAATCAAATATGATAAATAAGACGTAAAAAAGCAATCTACATCAATAATACCACACAGCGACCCTAAGCGCTGCGACTATTTCTTATGCACTTGCAGCATCGCACCTTGGGTATTGCTGCGCGATGGCGACCATGGTGCTGTGAAACGCGCGGTAGTTGTTCTCGATGAGGTTGAGGCAGTGCAGCGCCTCGCCCACGCGGTTGTCGAGGTTGTTCTCGCTGTACCCCTGCTTCACCGCCGTCACAGCCCGGCTGAAGCCCTCCTCGAGGGCGGCGTCCTGGTCGTTGTACTGGTTGCGCGCGGTGGACAGGTCATTGTGTACGGTATCCTCGTTGTGCTTCCAGTTGGCCTGCGGCGGATCGGCGGGAAATCGTGAGTTGAGGTGCGGGTAATATAAGCGCGGGGGAATAAAAAAATGAGGCATCGGATCGATCAACACATATAATGGTAACTGAAACGCAGATAAAACAGACATTTGATAGAAATCAATAACATTAACTCCGAGTCTGAGTTCATATGTCATCGGCACTCCCATATCCAAAATACAATTTTGCATCGCACATAAAATGAGCAAATTAGTCTCATCATTATTTAAACATGCCTGCGCTGTTTTCCGTGTGTTTTTCAATTTGAATATCAATAGAAGCCTCGTTATATGTTATATACGGGCACGCGGAATCAGACGCGCGAGAGACACATCAACAGCCATTACGTTCCTCTCAATGTAAATCAGCTTTGACGAACTTTATTACTTTTTACATTTAAACATGTGAAGCGGCGCGGCTGTGGGTGCGCGGCTGTACCTTGTGGGTGTCGTACAGTTGCGCGAGACGTTGCAAGAAGAGCGACACGGCACGGATGGAGCGGTGCCAGTCGTGAGCCTGCGTCGGGTTCGGGGGGTAGAGTCGCAGATGGAAAGAGCACACGGCGCGCGGGTCAGCGTTGTCGGCGTACAAGTAGAGGTACAGCTGTCGGCTTGAATAGGGTCTGAAGACTATTTTAGGTTTTATCAAACCCTAGATATTCGACATACCTGACGCAGGAGAAAGGCGTCGCTGAGGTCCAACAGCTGCAGCGCGGCATCCCGTCGCTGCCGCGCGGCGCCGACGCACTGCTCCTCCAGCATCGGCTCCAGCTCCTCCGGCGTGTACCCCGCCAGCGCCTCCACCCGCGACCGCAGCTCCGACAGTAACTGCTGCGAGTACTGCTCCACGTGCTCCTCGTGCGCTTGCAGCCCCGCCACCGCGCCGTCAAGCGAGGCGTACCTACGAGGACGCGGCAAAAGAAGCGCATCAGTAAAAACCTCGACTATATACATGTATATGATCGATTCACTCGGTGGCGGGAAATTCAAAAATAATCGCTATCCGAATAAGCAAACCCTAGAACCTATTACAAGAAAGTGTATCAGTAACGAATTCAATCGGTGAACTTGATTACATTGCATATAAAAAAGATAGTCCCAATAAATAAGAACATAGGTAACATTTTCATTAATTAACTTTTCGGAACGAAAGATTTGCATTTTCGTTTGAGAAATAAATGTGTATCAAATCTAAAGCAGAATAACATAACGTTCATAAACAAAATAAAACAAATAAAAAGTCAACTGAATACACACATTAAGACACACATACTCACATATGAGCATTTTTTGTGAGTGTGGCCAAACCAGCCGCCTCATTTCCGACTGATTGAAAAGCGACTGAAAAACTTCTGCCAGTGTGAAAACACATACGTTGAGTACTTATTACTTTCAATGAAATTATTATCATAAAGTTGAACTTACTTACATTCTTTACACTGAACACTTTTTGTAGGGGTTCACAATGATGGACAGGGGCGAGAATAAGGGGGTGGCACCGCACCATTCCGCCACCACCGCCGCCGCCTCGCCCGACCATCGCTCCGCCATAGCGTGGTGCAGCGCGGGCGGCACCATCGAGCGCGCCGTCTCCACGTGCTGACACATGCGCGCCACCGTCGCCTGCTGCCCCGACCGCAAACCCGCATAAATCGCGAGTCGCTCCGGTGGCTCCGCAAACTCAGGCGACCTGCGTCGCGGCCAGCCCGTCCGCTCAGTCAGGCAATCAGTCACCTCAATGTATGGTGAGCCACTGAAACGGGGAAACTTGTCAACATTACTCATTCCTTTCTTTCGGATAATCGAACCCTTCGAACCAAAAATGTTTATCTAATAGACTCGTTATCATTGAACTTCGTTATTTCGTTCAAACTTACACTTTGTGTTAATCCTTTAAGCACACTTTCGGGAACAAAGTTACATCACAGTATTTCATCTCGTTCAAACTAATAGATCTCTAAAGAAGAACTGATTCGGCCCATTATTCTGTGTGATGCATTTGGTGCTTCCCTCCCTCAAATAGACACACCGCTCGCTAAGCTCGACCGGCGCCTCACCCTTCGCAGTCCGTCCAATGCATCATCACACGGAACCGAGGCATGCCCTTAAACTTAAGCTATACACAATCTTAACCAACCCCACCAGACCTACCATACCACACCGCACCACACCAGACTTCGTGTTTCGCCACCCTCCGCAGCGAGCATCACAGGAAAGTTTCACACAACACCGCCGTAACGATGTCACCGGTATAACTACTAAACCATCGCGCATGCC
This sequence comes from Tetraselmis chui, assembly GCA_026401115.1. Classification (NCBI taxonomy): domain Eukaryota; kingdom Viridiplantae; phylum Chlorophyta; class Chlorodendrophyceae; order Chlorodendrales; family Chlorodendraceae; genus Tetraselmis; species Tetraselmis chui. The sequence continues at coordinate 52,464 of JAPMLY010001397.1, forward strand.
ATCCAAACTCTCCCCGCCGTCCTTTGCCCATCACTTCCGCACCCAAAATCGACAGTGAGATGCGCTCGAGGTAGTTCAGGTCAGTTTTAAACCCCCAACAAGATTCCTCGCGGCTCCGATGCCAGTCCGCTGCATTTTAATATTGTTTCACTATTTCATCTATAAAAGAGAGGATGCGTAAAAAAGAGGGGAGTCAGAGGTTTTTAGGGTTTGCTGTTTCAGGAGGCGGTCGTCCTCAAAGCGAAGGGAGGAGGTACGGGTACTTCGTTTGCAGAGAATAATTCTTTTTCCATGACCTATCTAGAGCACTGCTACGTGCCTCACAGTCAATCATGTCCCCACTCAACCCTAAAAAATCAACCTATACACCCAATAAGAATCATAAAACCCTAACCTCGCAGCAGTGTGCATGCCTGCCTGCAGTGCTCAGTTCCTGAAAGTATGCCACTTAAAATATTTAAATGTCGGATTGGGCGAATGAGGTAAAAAAGAAAGAAATATTCTTTGCTACAAAAAAATGGCGCCACAGAAGAAAACAGCCGACATGAAAAACTTAACAGCCAAAGACGGGAAGAGGGGGGGAGGGAGGGGAAGGGAGGGAGAGGGGGCGCACTTGATTCGGGCCTCGTATTCATCCATCAGCTGATGCGTGCGCACCACGCGCCACCGCTGCATCGCCGCCTCCCACCTCGCCCGCCGCTCGCGCTCCTTCTCCACCTCCGCACTCTGCAGCCGACGGATGAGGTCGGCGTAGGAGCGCCGGTTGGCGATGATGCCGCGGTTCAGCTCCATGCTCTCCGCCTCCACGATGCGAGCCACCTGCCTCACCCCCGGTCGATCTCAATCAAATCGTCCATAAAAGCTAAAGACTTGACGATGTGGTGCGCATTGTTTGAATAAATTTTGATAACGCAATCACACAACATGTTATGTTTGAGGAGATAGGGTCGGCATAGCCATTTGGGCTAAAGGGAAGTCATGTGGGGCGCGGGAGGAAAGCGTGTTGCCACATTACCGGTAAGCATTAAAATTTGGAAGAGAATTTTTTTGTTGTTAATAAATATTTTTCGCGTCATTTCAGTAATTGACAAAATTCCAAGAAACCGCATTCACCGCGACTTTCGAATAATTGTGCGATGCCCACGAAATGGTGGATCCGTCGGCTGCGTGCTAGAATGCATCGTTGTCCCTCCGCAGACACGAGTCATTCATCCGCCACAACAAAAAAATATTTAATGAGTCGGCTTTAAATGATTTCTGAATGCGAACCATTTGTGCAGAAATCAATTGCAGGACACTCGACAGCGAGGCCGTCGCCATGATGAGGGAGGAGTGCGGCGCTTGGAGGAGGCAATGCTGACGCTAAACGACGCAACAAAAACCAAATTGAACGCGCGTTCTAAGACACAAAGATATTGGCATACCAAAACCACAATTTAACAGGATTAGAAACAAACGCATTTGCCTTCAAACGAACTTAATTTCGCCTTTGCCAACAAATCAGTCAGTCATCATTCCTCAAAATACTATATTTCTGACCTTTCAAGTATTTCCCGTGTGGTGCGCCCATTATCAGTGTATGTCTGGACATAAAAATAAACAATCAGTGCCCTTTGGTGCATCGCCGCCTCACCTGCTGCGGGTCGATGTGCGCCACGTCGTTCATCGCCAACACCATCGCGTACAGCGTCTCATCCATCGCCTCCCGATGCGCCACCTCCACCCCCTCCAGCCGCGCATTCAGCTCCTCAACCGCCGCGACGCTCGCCGGCAGCCGCGCCGCGGTCTCCCCCCACACCGCCTCCACCTCCGCCAGCTCCAGCTTCATCAGCAGCTCATCCTCCAGCACGTGCATGACCTCCCAAATCGCGTGGTCCAGCTCCTGCATGCGCCACAGCCACATCCCCGGGCGTCCGTATCACATTTCCATTGCGCACCAAATACACAACTGACGCCACAGTTGTAGGTTTAATTTCAATGTTTTAACCCTGAACCCTACAGCGGCCCTTTGTCGATTTGCTGTTTGATTTCATAATATTTTACAAGTCAAAAATTTGTAGTTACTTGAAAAAAAACAGCAAAATATAGGACACACACATACATAAACACACACACACACACACACACACACACACACACACACACACACACACACACACACACACACACACACACACACACATTTCACATGAGGTACATTGCAGAGCTAATGCACAATGTTGTCTTACATTACACGCCATTGAATGGGAAATCGTAAATGGAGCAAAACCATCAAGCTCAAATACCTAAATGCATTCACGTGTACGACAGACTTCACATCAAATAAAAGAAACATGTTCACGCCTGGTTGTGGATCACACTGAAGAAAATATAACCAACGTTAACAGCAAATGATAAGTTGACAAGTTGACTTCTCACATTAAGTTGCATATATTCTCAGTTCAACAATGCGCACTCCTCGTGCCTCATTCACGCTAAGGCTTACGTATCAAAAATCCCAAAATACAAATCCAAAAAGCACCAAATTGGATGTGTATTTTTTTTAGCAAACATAACGTTAAAATATTCAGTTCCGATACACTTCCTTTCAAATTCCCCAACGCCACTGCCTGGCACCCCTCCCTTCCACCCCATCCCCCTCCCCACCCTGTCATGTGGGCACCTCACCCCCAGCTCCGCCTTGAACCCCTGCAGAGTGGCGCTCAAAGCCTCCGCCTTGCTCTGCCCGTTGGCGGCCTTCCGCTCCAGGTAGCCCCCCCACGCCGCCTCGTGCCGCTCCTGCCTCGACAACACCATGTTGTACACCCCGTCCATCCTGCGCCACCCAAGCAAACGCACACACAAAACCCCGCACACCACCGTCAGCTATTTTTGCACATTCATCAAATACAAAGCCCAGCCGCATGATTACAGAATTCCCCCAATACTCAATAATTTCGGGGGACAGCACAAACGAAATCGCCTGCGGCTACGTATGCAAAAAGCTTGGATGCATTTTCTCCCCGCGCAAGATGCTTTAACATGCAATGGATGGTTTGTCGGCACACTCCAGAGACTCGGCGTTTCGAGAGGGATGTTGTCCTTCATACCTCTCTGCAACCGTTACGCTGTGCTTAGCTCTAGCAAAGACAGGCACTGTCCTTCTCCTCACCGCCCTGCGGCCATTCCTTTTACTGCCAACCGACGCCACTCAGCTCTACCCCAACTGTCGTCCATACACCCTCCTCCCCCTAACACACACGAGAATCCTTATTTTTGTGTACTTTGCTGTGTTTTAAGTTTATGTCAAATGCGCGTTGGCATTTCAAATGGGCGCCATGCTAACGAGCGTTCATCACCGGCACCTGCTCTCTTTCTTTTCTTTCCCACTCTTTCGTCGTTCAGCAGCCCGATTGCGCCCCCTTCCTCGCCCGCCACACACAGTCCTCGCTCTCCAGTCATTAATTAGCTAGTCAGCAGTCCTTCTGTACATTTTATTTTTATTCATATTTTTCAAAACAAAACCGAAGTGCGGTCTGAGCTGTGCATCATGGTGCACGCATACCCCAAATAAGGCGCATCGCCAGCCGCCGTCTCTCGACCTCGTCCCATATCTTACCCACCCTCTTTTGTCATCTCTAACCTCCATCCTTCTCTCCAGGAAATGCCCAACCCACTCATCCCATCCCATTTTGCAGCCCTTTGTTTGTTTAAGCGGATGCAGCCGCACGTGTCGCGAAGACGGTACACAGAGCGCCGTCCTCTTGTGTGCATGCATGTTGGGTGTGAGGTTGCTTGGGGGTTGGGCAGAAGGGGGAGGGTTAAATGAGCTTCACGGCCTCACCCCGCCTTGACGAGCATGGCGCGCTGCAACAGTCCGCGTGTCTCCGCGTCAGGCAGTCCAAAGATGGTCTTGTCGCTCTGCGGCGGGTGCTTCACCTCCAGCGCCGGCAGCTGCGACATCTGCTCCGCCCCAACCCAGCGTGAAACATTGGCTTTCATTTGGTTGCAGCAATGGTTGAGTTTATTTTCAAACGAAATCAACAAATTTTTTTCTGAATTTCGATAATAAATATTTCCTCATTTGTGCATCGGAGGGATGTGCGGTAGAGGGGTGGGAGGGGTTTGACAATTGTGTATAGGGAGGGCCAGTCCTCACCTTGGTTGCCCATGAGTCGCCTCGGTCCGCCTCAAGCCGCTGCGAGGTGAGCGCCTGCAACAGCATTTGTCCGGGCGTCCTGTCCGGAATAGCGGACACATCCGCGGCCGCGTCGAACAGGTTGCGCGTCGCGAGCTTTATCGACTTCTCCAGCACCATGGCGACCGCTTTAGCGGGGGTCTACCTCCCCGCTGTCTCCTTGTCTAAGCCCTCAGTAAGATTGCCTCTCAGGCGGACGAGTGCTTATGAAACGCCCGCGCGCCCCTGAGAGATACGAACAGTACAGCTGTCATCAACTCGCCACACTCCGGAGGCCAAGGTAAAGCACCAATCCTGTCGAGCTGTCCGCCCGCTCATATATACCCGCAGTGTCTCCCAAGTCTAACAATATTCACTTTGTCAGTACTTCCTGGATCGTCTCGCGAAGTGGGGTGCTAGCGTCCCGTCCCTGCTGAGCAACTCGACACACGGCGCACCTGATGAGCTCCCGCGAAACAGCGCCGCGGCTCGTCCTTCGTTCAGCACGGATCGCCTCGGCGACAGCCCCTCAAGACAGAATAATGCCAATATAACCCAGCGGAACAGCCTATTTATTTGAAGATATATGAGGTGACACACTCGAAACTCACTGCCTCGCGGTTCTCATTAGCCACGGCGGTGCGGTAGTCATTGGCGGTTGATGCGGCCGGGCAGCCTGACATGTGGGATGCGCGGACCGGACGTCGCGGGGCGCGCGCACTTATTTGTTTGTACGGTACCCGTACTGTATTGTATTCGCGCATCGCGCGCGCTACTACCAGTACCGGGAAGTGTACAGGTACTGCATAGTCGTACGTTCTTCTTCGTCATCTTCCAATAATTAGCCGCTATTAATTAGCCAATTAACTACCACGGGGTTCCCTGCCAGTCCCATATCCCGGGGGCCCAAAAAAAAAAAAAAAAAAAAAAAAAAAAAAAAACTACCACGGGGCGGATACAATAGTAAAGCACTAAATTACTTACGATATGCCCCGGCTCACGGGGCCGGTTGCTGTCTCTTGGCTCCCCTGTTCACGCCCCCATCATATATTATGAGGCGTTTTGAGCTCAAGAGAAAGACCGGGTACTCTTCGACCATAAGCAGCTGGCGGTATACCTATTTGCAATGTGTTTTCGCTGTTCATCGGGGACTATACATTTGTATATCCGTAGTACATGGTAATTGACACAACCCTCGCCTAATCAACACTAACACCAAATGAATTCACTTATCTTAAATAATTTCAAAAAATGGTTGCTTGACCCTTGCGTTCTCGGCTTGCTGTGAGACGAGGAGATTGAAATCAAAGGTTGGGCGGTAGTCGACGCGTCGGCAGTAGGCCAACAACATTATCTATCTCCCGCGTGACGGCGGGACTCCGGTCGCGCCGGAAAGTGGAGGGGAAAGGATAGTGGACTCCCCCGCCCCCCGTACGTAGTTTTTCGTTGATCCCGCCGTCGTCTAGATAATCTCGCCCATGGTCATCGCCGCTCATCTCGGCGTGATATCCCCGTGTCGAGACCGTGCCGCCACTTTACTACATACAATAACCACTATAATCTCATATTTCACGGACCACTCCATCATTGACCTACACATACCAGTCACACAGTTTTCGATCACTTCGCCCGCCCCACCCTTCACTCTCCGAAACTCCACTATGGCCAATAACCTCATTTTACAAATTTAGAGTTCCCGTTTCGGAAGAGGACATCCGCTAGAACAGATTTGGATCCCCCACCCTCATTAATAGTACAATCGACATCCAAAGTATAGTCATCAACACATCTTCAAATGACACCTCTACGGGCATTCGTGACTACCTTGCTAGACGTTGTTGTACTACTCTTAGTTAGGACCGTGCACATTATGGTGAGATTGGAGCATGTGGTTCACGGCGTTAATTCGGTATTGTTGCATGCAATTCCAATTCCAATAGCAAACTCCTGTGTGGCGGTTAGCCTCTGAAAGCTAAACGCTAGCACAAATCTGTTCTAGTCTGTCTAGTTCTGTTGTTGAAAGATTGCAAAATGATGTTGTCGAGAGGCAATTGTTGAAAGATGTCTCACTGCTGTACTTAGGCAGTAGATGTTGTAAGTGAACAAAGGAATTGTTAAAAGGTTCTGTCACCTCCCTCTACTGCACTGGGCTTAAATAGGTTTCAGCCCAGACTAGTTACGCCTGCAAGCTTCGCTTACGTGTCAGGCGTTGGTGCTGCTCAACCGTCGTCATCTGTCCTCGAGACACGGCCTGCCTAGCATTGGGTCTCACGACGCGGCTCCTTCTGCATTGGAGAGTTCGTTCTGGCGCGTCATCTGGCTGGTTAGATTAATTATGCATATCTGTACGTACCGGGAGGTACTGGTCGTACTGTAGCATCAGCACCATTACAATATTGCAGTAGCGACGTACCCACGAGTATACGTCCGTCCTGTGGAAAAGCACGAATTGGTATCCGTAACGAGTACATGTACAATGTCCTGCAATGTACTGTTGCAGGACTGTACTCGTCACACTCGTACCCTCCCCCTCTTGACAGATCAATGAGGCCGCCGCGAGGCAGACCTCCGTGGTTCTTGGCTCCTTTACTGAAGCAGTTACTGGGACTCAGGAATGCGCGCTGGGTGAGCGTGCATGAAGTCAATGTACGCCTGAGTCTTGGCGAACTTGCGCCATTGGGGCGTCTCCAAGAATTCTTGTAACGCAATCGTTCGATGCACCTCGTTCAAACGGTGCCAGACAGGTGGAATGTCGTCATCACTGAAGTGTGTCATGAAGAGCAAATATTTGCCTCGTCGTCCAGGTAGCGACTTGATGCACACAGCAGAGATGTGCGAGACGTCAAACTCCTCATCGTCTCCTTCAGGTACAGTTACTGGAACAGCTGGTCGTAGCGGAGCGGTAGAGCAGGGTCGTAAGTTGTTAACATGGAACACAGGATGTAAGCGTACTGTCGCTGGTAGTTTCAATCTGTAACTGTGTTTTCCAATCTGCTCCTCCACTGAAAAAGGGCCGAGCTGTCTGTCCCTGAGTTTCCTGTTCGGTTGTCCTCGCAGAAAAAGATTTGCTGTGACGACTGACACCTTGTCTCCCTTAGCGAAGTGTGGCGCTGTAGACGGTTCTGTGCGCGCCTGCATCTCGTCCTTATGTAGCTGTAACACAGAGCGTACCAGGGTGTGTACTTCCTGTAATAATCTCAACCGTTCTGTTGCGTCTTGCGAAATTGGAATCGATGGTCGCATGCTGAAGAGTAGGTCAGGAGGCTCCTCAGGAGAAAAACCAAAGTTAGCCTCGAACGGTGTGTGCTCAATTCCGAGTGCACGCGAAGCGTTGTACGCAAACTCCACTTGTGGTAAAAGTGTCGTCCAATCAGAGCCATCATAGCAACAGAAGCAACGAAGAAGCTGCTGAAACGTGCTGTTCACGCGCTCTGTCAGTCCATCTGTTTCTGGGTGTCGGCTGGTAGACATGTTCAGTCGCGTTCCAAGGCGTCTCCATAGTGTCTGCCAGAAAGCGCTGACAAATTTTGGGTCGCGGTCGCTGATCAGCACACGGGGCAGTCCATGTAAACGGTAGACTCCCTGTAAAAACAAAGTGGCAGTTTCTTCGGCAGTAATCGACTCTGTGCATGGCAGAAAATGGGCCATTCGAGTTAGATGGTCTACTACAATCAGCACACTGTTAAAGCCGTTGCTCTCAGGCAAGTGTGTCAGGTAGTCAAGACCAACTGTGTGCCACGGTCTGGGTGGAACAGGCAATGGGTAAAGAGTCGCAGCCATTTGCGGTCGAATCTTCGCTCGTCGGCACACGACGCAGCGTTCACAAAAATCTTTCACATCTTGGCGGATTCGTTTCCACCAGAATCTGTCGAGTGCTTTAGCAAGAGTGCTAGCAACTCCTCTGTGACCAGCTGACGAACTTTCGTGCAGCTCTGTGATCAATCTCAGTCGGAGCTCAGAGTTCTGTGGAATACAGAGGCGATTGAGACGCCAAAAGTACCCGTCTCTGGCTTCTATCCGGCTGTCTCTTGTCCACTCACCATCGTCCCCATAAAACGAATCTCGTGAGAACCCCTCGCGAATGAGATCAGCGAACTCAGGGCTCAGCTGCAACGCTTCAACAGTCAGTGAATTTAACTGTGCGTCTTCAAACAGCAGCTGGGACTTCCGTCGTAATTCTCGATCTGACGGAACCTCGCCATCCCAAAATAAGGGTACTGTGGCCTGAGGTACGAAGTCTGGACGCCGGCTTAACGGGTCGGCTTCGTTCAGAGCTCCCTTGCGATATGCAAGTGTCATCGAGCCCACAAACGGTTGCAAATCCCGCAGGTATCTTGCTTGCCGCTTGTTCAGCCTGTTGTTCGGTTGCCTGAGCAGATGTCGCAGTGTGTCGTGGTCTGTTACGACAAGGAACTTAGAACAGCCTTCAAGATAGCACCTCCAATGCTTGACAGCTTCGCATACGGCCAAAGCTTCTAAGTCGTACGCAGAGTAAGTGTTACCACGCTCAGCTGGATTCAGCTTACGCGCCCAGTAAGAGACTGGTTGAAGACCGCCTCCTTGGTCTTGCAACAGGACTGCTGCAATCCCCACTGTTGAAGCATCTGTAGCCACGGTGAACGTCGCGTCCGAGCTGACCTCCGGAAGGATCAGGCATGGCGCGGAAATGAGCCGTAACTTGAGAGTCTCGAAGGCTTCCAAACAGGCAGGCGTCAGCGTAACCTTCTGTGGCTGGGACTTCCGCAGTAAGTCCGTCAGTGGAGCCGTAAGGTCGCTAAAATGGTGTATAAATCTCGCATAGAAGTTGCAGAACTGTACGAAACTGCGAACCTCCTTCTGCGTCTTGGGCACTGGCCAGTCTGCAACGGCCTCGACTTTCTTTGTGGAAACCGAAATTTTACCGGCTGACACAGTGTAGCCCAGATACTCCATTTCTTGCAATCCGAAGAAGCATTTCTTAAGGCGTAATTTCAGCCCTTCCTCCTTGAATCGCTGTAGCACTAGACGTAGGTGTTCCATGTGCTCTTCCAGAGTTCGACTGTAGATACAGACGTCATCCAGGTAGACTGTCACGAACTTATGTAAAAAGTCGCGAAGAATGTCGTTCATCATCCTCTGAAATGTAGCTGGTGCATTGCACAGCCCAAACGGCATGGCGACCCATTCCATTAAGCCATCAGGGGTCTGAAAAGCCGTCTTGTGAACGTCCTGATCACGTACTCGAACTTGCCAGAATCCAGAAGCGAGGTCGAGGTGTGTGTAAAAATTCGCGTCCTTAAGTTCGTCCAGAGTGTCGTCCACACGCGGTAGCGGGTAAGCATCTTTACGCGTAACCTCGTTAAGACCGCGGTAGTCAATGCACAGACGTAGCGAGCCATCAGCTTTTCGCACAAAAAGAATTGGCGAGCCGAACTCACTGTAGCTGGGGCGTATTAAACCAGCTTCCACTGCGTCTTTAAGCTGTCGATTAAGCTCAGCGCGCTCCGCGGGTGACAATCTGTTCAGACGTTGACGTCGCATTGGGCCAGTTGTGTCAATGGGGTGATCCCACTGTCGGCTTACTGGCGGAGAGTTGACAGGTTGCAGTAACTCCGGGAAGTCTTCAAAAAGTAACGACCGGAAGTTGTCACGTTGTTCTGCTGTTAGTTCCTCTCCAGTGTGAAAGTCTGTTGATTGTTCAGCAGCTGACGTAAGTTCAATGACGTAAAAATCAGCATGACGTCCTCTGCTGCGGCGCGTCTTGCGCATAAGCTTCTGAACTTTCGTAGACGACAGGAGTAGACACTCAGGGCGTCGTTCCTCAAGTGTAGTCTCCACAGCTGTGCCGTCCATTAGTGTAAAAATTCTGGTTGTACCAAATTGTAAAGAGGACTGTTCGTCATCAAGCCATGGTAAACCGAGAATCAAATCAGCTGTGCGTAAATCACGTAAGACGTAGAAAGTCCGTTGAAATTCGTGTCGAGCCAGCTCAAAAGTGACGTCGCAGACTGTCGTAGAAGTCACTCGTTGTCCATTAGCGAGTCGAACTGGAGTCTTACTTGCAGACTTCCGAGTCTGTAAAGCAAAGCGTCGTACAAAGTCCTCTGACACAAAATCAAGTGTCGCAGCGCAGTCCACTAATCCAGAAATTTGGTGTCCGCCATCAAGAGTTTTCACAGTCAGCTCAGTTCGAATTAACGGGCGAGCTTCCGTGAGGTCAGTCAGTAGTGCTGTAGCTGGCGAAGAAAATTGTTGCAGCGTAGCGATGGACTGTTCCGAGTCGTCTGCTGGTACAGGTACCGAGTCGGGTTGATCAGGTGCTGTAGTTTCTGGTGAGTCGTTAAACGCACAATCTGCGTCGACTAACCACAGCTGTACATGCCAAGGGGCTGGAGCAACCACCTCCTGTTGAGCTGGGTTCTCCAGTGACTGACGTGTAAAAAGCTGCGTCCTTGCTGGGAATTCTTGATAGAGTTTCCAGTGCTTAGTCACCTGAGTAAATTTCGCCCACTTTGGTAGTACAAATACAGCCATCGTAGATGTCGGAGATATTCGACGACAATTTTCAAAATGCTGCGCAATCTGCTCAGCTAACTCCCATGGTGGATTGATGAACACCCGTTCTCCTGTCAAATCTCTGTCTAGAATCGAGTCACTCGGCGAACAGTGAGGTAAGTCACCGTGCGAGTTAAGACCTTCATCATCAGCACATCCTTCCAACGTGAAGTTGAATCGTGCATGCAGAGGGTCAAAGACTGAGTCAACCAGTTTCCAATCAACTGAACGTCTGGTTACAGGTTTACGACTCTGTCTCTGCTTAATCTGACGACGACGACCTGCTACTTGCGTTACAGGTGTCGCAACTGTAGTCGATGGAGATGTCGAAAGTGTGTCGACGACCTCTGTCGCTAACAGTGTCTCAGAATGAACAGTAGATGTAGCCGGCTGCTCCAGTTCATTTGTAGAACAGCCTTGCCACCATCATTGCTTCTTAGGTTGCATCGGTGCCTTGCCTTTGAACTCCGGGCATTGGAACAAACGGTGTCCCTTCTTGTGGCACTTGAAGCAGAGTCCTTCGTCCATGTGTCGCTTGCGCTCCTCAGTTGTCATTGCATTTGCGAGTGAATTAAAATCTTCGCGACCAGATGTCTGACCGCGTCCACCATTGTTACCACCACGACCGCCATTGTTACCACCTCCACGTCCACGTCCGCGGCCACGTCCACGGCCACCTTTGTTACGTTTCCAGACGTTAGAGGCTTCCTCAAGAGGGTCCTCAAAGTTGCGCTTACGTGTAGGCTGGGCAGATGGTCCAGCAGCAGACCTCGCATTGCCCAGTTCCGGTGAGTCTGTCACGATGTTATTCAAAAAGTTTTGAAGCTCCACTAGCGTAGTCTGGTATCCTTGCTGAGCTCGGTGTGACTTAGCCAGTCTCTTGAGCGCATCGTTCGCTAGACCATCAATGAAGCGTACACACTGTACCTCAGCTGTCAGGTTTTGACGAGATCGACGTAAGTAGTCGTTGTACTGTTTAGTGAAAACCGCGTAACTCATCGTGTTGCTCTGCGAAAAGCTTAGTAAAGCGTTAATTGCGTCGTCCTGAATGTTCGGAAGAAACGTCGACTTACGTAACTCCTCAACAAGCTCGTTGTACGTAGATGGAATTGGAGGCTGATTTTTCCGGTTCAACCACCACCCACCTAGGTGTCCAGAAAACTGTGAAGTAACCCAAAACACTGCGTCGTACGAGTCAGCCGCAATTCCAAGCATTATAAAACGCTGAGGCTGTGCTTCGAGCCAATCCTCCAGTATATGTGGTATCCGACCATCCTGGTACGGTGATGTAATAGCAGCCTTACGCTGAGTCTCCGTGAGGGTCACAGTTAGTCCAGCCAAGTTGTGAGTAGGCATCGGTATTCCCACTCGTAAATCTGTAGGTCCTTCTCCAGTCAGTCGGTTGATGTGTCCACGAATCAATAGCCAGACAGAACCAGAGTCGACCGTCGTAAACCGGGTGTACATGTGGAACTGTCTCGGGATAGACGTGTCGTCTTGCATGACTGGAACATGTTGTGCGATTGCTCGATAAAAAGATTCCCACTGAGCCACGTAACCAAAGTGAAGTAATTCACTCTTGTGCTTCTTAGCACGAAGTAAGCCCTTCTGTGCGGGCGTAAGTGTCAGGCCGTCAATGTTGATGGTTTCCGGTACGACGTAAGTATCATCCGGATTAACTGTCGACTGTGCCAAAACAGCCTGCTCGACCTGAGCAGGTGTACGTAAGTTGTTCGTAGCAAACATGACATGAATAGAAGCCGAGTACACGTAGACAAGCTGTCGACCTTGAGGTAGTGTAACGTTAACAGGTTCACCACTCAACAGCGTCAAATCATCCGGTGTCAAAACAAGACCGGTCTCCTCATGTAACTCGCGAATAGCAGCGTCGACATGCTCTTCGTTAGGTAAGACAGAGCCAGCTGGGAACCAAGTTTTACCAGAACGAGGCTCACGCTGAAACACCAACTTCAAGTCCGACGATTTAGTTCCTCCAACGTGAATTACTAAAACCACGTAATGTCATGCTCCTAGAGAAGCCATCTCAACTCAATCAAACAACGTCGAGCGGATCAACAAGCAACGAAAGCGTGCGTCGACCAAAGAGCTCCGAAACCAGTGTGGCGGTTAGCCTCTGAAAGCTAAACGCTAGCACAAATCTGTTCTAGTCTGTCTAGTTCTGTTGTTGAAAGATTGCAAAATGATGTTGTCGAGAGGCAATTGTTGAAAGATGTCTCACTGCTGTACTTAGGCAGTAGTTGTTGTAAGTGAACAAAGGAATTGTTAAAAGGTTCTGTCACCTCCCTCTACTGCACTGGGCTTAAATAGGTTTCAGCCCAGACTAGTTACGCCTGCAAGCTTCGCTTACGTGTCAGGCGTTGGTGCTGCTCAACCGTCGTCATCTGTCCTCGAGACACGGCCTGCCTAGCATTGGGTCTCACGACGCGGCTCCTTCTGCATTGGAGAGTTCGTTCTGGCGCGTCATCTGGCTGGTTAGATTAATTATGCATATCTGTACGTACCGGGAGGTACTGGTCGTACTGTAGCATCAGCACCATTACAATATTGCAGTAGCGACGTACCCACGAGTATACGTCCGTCCTGTGGAAAAGCACGAATTGGTATCCGTAACGAGTACATGTACAATGTCCTGCAATGTACTGTTGCAGGACTGTACTCGTCACACCTGGGACCACTCTCCCACCAAAGCCTACCCAGGTCACAGCTTCGCGGATTACCTCATCCTTGCGACATACTCTTCCCAGAATCTCAAAAATTGGCAGTTTGATTAGAGAACAAATTGCATAACAATTTAATTGCGGTTAATGCATAAAGAACGTGCGAAAGCGTAATCATTTACAATGTACCTGAATCAAGTTGAAAAACGAAAATTGTAATTGACTTGTCTCCGCTCTCTATTGCACTAGCTTAACTAGCCTAGCCTAGCTCACCTTCATACTTGAAGCGTCACGCGACCCTCGGAAGCTCATCTCATGTGGCGTGTGGACTCGCCTCCGGGAGACGTGATCATCTTGGTAAATCCCACCAGTAAGCACGCTAGACTTGTTCTTGTGCTTGTACAGTGGTTGTACAACTGCGGGTGTTCGCTTCCTCGGAGTGTGCGGAATACAAATAGTTGCAATACGTACATTATATTCTACATTTATATGTACTGCCATACGACAATACTCGCCACACTCGTGCTTTCCCCCTCAAGACAAAATTGAGAATCAGCCTCAAGCTAGCCCTCTACTCAACCTCATGTCAATTACAGTAGGTATTCAGCTCCTCTTGTTGAGGACACTACGAGTGGGGTTGTCTCGCTTGGTGAGTTGTCGTCATGAAGTCCAAGTACTCTTGGCGACTGACAAATTGAAGCCAATAAGGTGAGTCCAAGAAATGTTGTAAAACAATTGTACGTTATACATTATTCAGTCGATGCTAAAAAGCTTGAGTTTGCTCGTTCTTGAAATGGGTGTAGTATACAACATGTACTTTCCTAGGTGTCATGGAACGCTGTCAATCCTTAAAATACATATGCGTCATATTTACTCGTCATCATCTTCATGAGTCGTAACGGGAACATATAAGGACGTAACATAGTAGTAGGACATGGAGGACAATTGTTGATGTAAAACACTGAATGTAGTCATATAGTATATGGTAACTCCAATTTGCAAGTGTTCGCACAAATTTTCTCTAATACCGTAAATGGTCCAAGCTAACTGTCCTTTAGCTTTTGATTAAGTTAGAAAGAGGCCCTTTGCAATTACCGAAATCTTGTCTCCTGGGTGTAAAAAGGGTGGTTACGACGACTAAAATGAGCTTGCATGTCATCCTTGTATATTCATAACACTACATGCGTGACTAATTCACGCACCTCACGTAACTTCCGTGATCGCTCGTGAGCAACTGTAGAATTTGAGATCGATGGTCGCATTGCAAGTCGCAAATATGGTGGTTCCTCATGAGAGAAGCCATAGTTCAACTCCAACGGGGTGTGCTGGATTCCTTACGCCCGAGTAGCATCGTAGACAGATTCGACTTGTGGTGGCCAAGGTACCCAGTCACATCCGTCGTAACAAGATGGAATAAATCGGAAATCTTGTTGGAAGTAGCGTAGAATCAACTCGCTCAGTTTAGCCATCTAACTGAGGATGCCAACTTAAAGACATGTTAAGGGTAGTTCCTAAGCATCTTCAAAGTACTTGCCAAAATTTGTTGACAAAACGCGCGGGTCGCTGTCGCTAACCAATACAGGCGGAAGGCCATGCAAACGGTACACACTTTGTAAAAAAACTTTCGTTGTTTCCTTAATTGTAATATGCTATGTGCATGGAGTGGATCCGGATCGGTCTGAGCAAACATATCCTAATTTCAAACCCCGAAACTACCACAAAAGACCGAACGAATAGCACACGCATGGTCTCGAATCTACTCAGATTTGTGGGCTCGAACCCCACTTTCTTAGCCGGATCCACTCCCTGCCTATGTACAAAAGAAAAAGTGCGCCATTCGCGTTAAGTGGTCAACAACCACCAACACAATGTTGGAATCTACATGTAAATGAGTCAGAAAATCTAATCCAACCGTATGCCATGGTCGAGGCGGAATAAGCAACGAGTCCAAACCATCCGTCATCTAGGGTCGCTCTTTGGGGCAGCAACAAACAACACATCTGTGACATTAGTCGTTATCGTCTTGTCGAATGCAACGCCACCAAACATGTCTAGATCCTTAGCTAGCGTACTCACGTAGCCACGCTGACATGCAATACCATTGTCGTGTAATTCGAACAATAGCTTGGGCTTCAATACGGGGTCGTTCGGAATGCATAATCGTGCATTTTTCCAAAAACGTACAGCCATCGGGGGCAACAACATGTCCATCCTTTTGTTCACTCACCCTCGTTCCCATTAAACGAATAATCTTTGGTGCAATCCATATGAACAACCTCACTAAGTTTGGGGTACACTTACATGACATCATCACTTGTCAAATCATCGTCCAAATTCTTTGAAGTCAATTTGGCGGCGTGGCTTCTCGGCAGCTAAGACTGCCCTCGCGGACTTACACTTTGTGGCACATCACCATCCCAAAGGAGCAAGCGATTAGCTTGTGCGTAAAACTCCGCATGTAGACGCAAAGGACAAGCCTCGTTCCTCGAACCCTTGCGATAGGCCATAGTCATCGCACCCACAAACGGTGGTAAGTCACGTACGTAACCCACATGTCGCTTGTTCAACCTATCATTCGGTTGCATGAGCGGATGGCGCAGTGTGTCGTGGTCCGAGACCACAAGGAACTTGGAACCTCCTTCAATGTAACATCTCCAATGTCTGACCGCTCGACAGACCCCTAAAGCTTCCAAATCGTTAGCGGAGTAAGATTTACCACACTCATCATATTGTTGATTTACGTGCCCGTTACGAGAATGGGTGAAGATCTCCTCGATGATCTTGCAGCAAGACAACTGCACCACCCATTGCCAACGCATTTGTAGCCACAATAAACGTCGCATCCGAGCTGATCTCCGAAAAAGATTCCAAGATGGCGCGGGAAATTGTCGTACCTTAAGAGTCTCGAAGGCTTCCATACATGTGGGTGTCATCACAATCCTCTGCGACTGAGTCTTCCTCAACAAGCATGTTAGTGGTGTCGACAAATAATTGAATTGAGGAATGAACTTGAACTAAAATCGCAGAGGTGAACGAAACTGCAAATTTCGAGTTGTGTCTTATGTATCGGTCAATCCTTGACGGTCTTGACTCTTGACTTTCTCTGTCGAGATGGAGAGCTTTCCGCCGGAACAAATGTAGCCGTGGTACTCCATCTCTTGCAGCCCAACGAAACATTTATTAAGACGCAGCTGAAGACCTTCCTCCTTGAAACGTTGTAAAACAAGACGCAGTTGTTCCATTTGTTCCTCAAGCGTACGTCTATAAATGCAAACATCGTCGAGGTACACATTAACGAACTTGTGTAAAATGTTTTGCAAAATGTATGTTATCATTCTATGGAAGGTAGCAGGAGCATTGCACAATCCTTAAGGCATGGCCACCCATTCCATCAATTTATCACGAGTTTGACATGCCGTCTTGTGAACATCTTCCTCCCATACACGAACTTGCCAAAACCCACACGCCAAATCCAAATGCGTGAAAAATTTGCGTCCTTTAAGGCTAGGGATCGATGGTATTGTCAATATTTTACAAGCACATTTCGCTACGATTTTCAGTTTCATTTCGTATTCGAGGTCTCCGAAAACACCACAAGATATATCGATATAGTCCGGATGATATCATCGATCCCTAACCTTACGTCCAAGTTGTCATCAACACGAGGTAACGGATAGGCATGCTCCGACTACTATCATTTAGGCCGCGGTAGTCAATGCACATGCGAAGAGAGGTATCGGCTTTGCGAATGAAGAAAATCGGCGAATCAAAGTCGCTGTAACTTGGTCAAACTAATCCAGCATCAAGATCATCCTTTAACTGTCTATTTAACTCCTCCCTCTGAAGTGGCGACAAGCGCTAAACCCTTTGGCGCCGCATATTGGACTAGTAGTGTCGATCGGATGATCCATGGGTCGACTAACATGCGGGGAATCGACAGGATGAAGTAGTTCCACGAAATCATAACACAACATCTTCCGTATGTAGTCTCGATGATGGTCACTGAGGTAGTCTCCAAAATGGAACTCGGATGCAGGTTGCCGCTCAACAGTCGCCCAATCTCCTTTGAAAATTCCACTTTCCGGCCCTTAGCTCTAACCGTCTCCCGCGTCAATTTCTGAACCATCGTCGACGACAGGACTAGACACTCGGGACGTCGCTCGATCACTTGGTTGTCGATGACCGTGCCATCCATAAACGTAAAACGTTGCTCGGTGCCAAACATAAGTGTCGCTCGCTCATCGTCAAACCATGGTAAACCCAACACAATGTCCGCAGCCCGCAATCACGGAGGACATGAAACCTACGCACAAAGTCATTATGAGCGACAATAAAATACCTTTCACACACCTTTGTCGATGTAACTCGCTGACTACCGTTAGCAAGTCGAACATGTGTCTTGGTAGACGACTTTCGCACTCGTAAACCCATGCGTGTAACAGAGTCTCACGACACGAAATCATACGTCGGAGCGCAATCCATCAGCGTTGTTTGTTGTCAAGGGCCAGCCGAAGAAGAAATCGCCAAGATAAAGTGAAAATAAGCATTTATATACACATGTTATTCAGTTTTGTTTGCTTATGTGGTTGCCCAGCGCGAGACAGTACAAAATTCCTGTTTATTGAGCTCCGGAATATTTTCCTAACGAAAAAAACTACTTCGACTCGTCCAAACAATCGCGAGGGAAGAGAAAGTTGAGCGGGAAAAAGTGGGGAATGCGGGCTAGGGCCTGACAAGGGTAATATAATGATGGCTCACCTTTAGCGCGCGTACGGCAAGCGCGTGGCCCGGTGTCGCGAGTCCGGTGAGGGTCGCAGTGCAGACCTTGTTTTTTCAGGCCGTTCGAATCCCTCCACCTCAGCCTCTTCCGTCAGCTCCGTCCACCACCGCCAATGATGCTCACCCCACCCCAACGCATGGAGGCTTCCCGCCACGCGCGCCACCGCCCACTCGACGCAACGGTGCGGTCTACCCGCCTCCTCCGACTCCTTCGCTTTCCAACCCGACTGCCTTCCAACCCGCCTTCCAACCCTCTGCCTCGCCCTCCGCCGACTTCAGCCGCGCGAGCTGCTTCACGTTTTTCAGCTCCGAGTTTGAGTGTAGTCAAAAAGAACAATAAGAGAAGCAATGCACCGCTTTATAGTAATATGAACGTCGAATTCTTAAGTAGGGCACTAAATTACGGATCCATTGATGCGGGCAATATTGGGCGATTGCATAGATGCATCAACATCGATCTCCTCACACTAAAAATTCTAATGAAAAGACGAACGGGACAACCGGATGATAGCCGTGTATATAGTTAAATGGCAAGATTGCATAAATGCATACTTATAAGACATTTCTATTTAAAATTTCAAATGAGGTGCATCGATGCGACCGATGTCCCGGACTTGCATTTGCAATTCGTTGTGTATCAATTAAAACCACGACTAATCCATGGATGCATTGATTAATTAATTTGGATATTAATTCGTGGATGCATAGATTAAGTAGGGCACTCATTAATGGATGCATTGATTAAATACGCCACCAATCCGTGGACGCATTATCTAAGAAGGTCACTATTTCATGGATGCATTGATTACATAGGGTACTAATTCATGGAGGCATTGATGCACTTGATGCGGCATATGCATCGAACTCCAATGAATACATCGATATTCTATGCGGAGGTCTATTGCGATTCCATTTGTATGGGTTGTAGTCCGCCAATGTGCTCTTGTTCTTCAATATTTCCCGGTGGAAGTAAAGGAGTACCCGTCTAAAGCTTTATCATCGCAAACCAACTTCTATTACTTAACGAATTGATATGGCCGGGTTTACCAATGACATTCGGTGCATATAGGCTAAGCGATTTTGCACTGATTTGATATTGTTATCATCAATGCGTTATTTCCGTGCAAATACTGGAAGACCTCCTACTTGATAACTGCAATTGTATATGCCATTCTCATGTGCGCAGCTACACACCCGGCATGTGATGTGTCGATGGTGGTGTCCTAATCGGGAAGTCGCTATTAGTATGTCAGCACATGTTTCTCCTCGCACGGCTACCTGCCTGGCGGTTAGCTGATGAGTCGTATGCTGCTCCTGCTGCTGAACTCAATGTGTGTCGACGTTGGCGGCTGCCCCCTTCGCGACTATCATTATCACACATATCTGGAATCGTATAATGCAAATGAAATTATAATGTACGTAAACTGTACGTATTCAAAAATTTCTTACAAGAAAAAGCAGTGGAGGCCACCAAGCAAGAAAAAGAAAGAAAGGAAGAAAAAACCTAAGCCCGAGGAACAGGAAGGCATGCCACAGCATCAGCACTGCCTTCCTGAAAAGCGTCGCGGAGATAAGAACCCAGAGTGCCATGAAGAGCAGCAGAAAGACGTTGCATGAATTCTCGTCGCACATCCCCCAAAAAACGCCGAAACGGAAGAGAAACTGTACGTATTTGCCCTCTCTACGGCTCATTTCGATATGTCGATTTGCAGTGAAATCCAATTGTACAATTTTGAGGAAAGGATAGCGCCTGATTCCGCTGCCCGCCTGCCGCTGGTGGCTGCCGGCCAACCATAAACCCTAAAATCACAAACCGGACCCTGCTTCCGTACCTGTACCGGGACCGACGGGATTCAATCGTACGACGATTGTTGAATGAACGAATATAAG
>JAPMLY010001397.1:77500-100000 GCA_026401115.1 Tetraselmis chui
GAACCGGGGCACATCGGGTACGAGTACGGCAACGGGGAGGTGTGCCCGCAGTACCAGGTGAGCCGCGGCCCTTCCATCAGGCGAAACGTTTAGGGTCACGGCGGTGTTAGGTTACAAACCCTAAAATGAATTGTGGAATTTTGCTTATGTCGAACCCTATTTTTATGTAATTTCAAACCCTAAATCTAGTGAAACCCTGAATTGTTTTCCGCTCTTACTTCAATTATTTCCCAATCTGTTCCCCTCACAATTTTGCCGTTGATGATTTATGGGCATGTGTAGTCGATGTTTGATTGAGAGCTGGTGCTCACTGGATGTTTTAATTTTAATTACAAGTGTTTTATGTGCGTCAAAATCTGATCGATGCACAATTACTTTCATAATTGTGTTTAGAGTAGAGCGGAGGTGACCGAAAACAGCAGTCGACGGGCTTCATGATTATATTGTCCATTATTTCAGGCCTCTCAATTACTGAATTCAATGACTGACTATATTTCTGTAAGCAATGGTTGATATTCTTGTACAGCTTTCCCTTCCAATTGTCATTATTGGGCGCTGATTTTGTGTCGCTATCATAAATTGTTTCAGATTGTGGAGCGCGGCTCGGCGGATCTGTCCTCCGCCTGGGGCGATGCGGGCCGCGGCATCGACGTGGGCGCCAACATCCCCAGAGAGATCGTCCTTCGCGTGGAGCTGCCCGGCTGCACGTCGGCGGCGGGGATGGAGCTGGAGCTGGAGCAGCGCAGCCTCAGCCTCTGCATCCCAGGTGCGCCGACAGTCACTCCCGCAGTGTGTGTGGGGTTTGGTTACAAATAATTGATTTTGATGGCTGTCTGGCCTCATGCGCCACCAGCAGCAGTGTTACGGCTGATGCGGCAGCTGCTCGGCAGGCAAGGTTGTTGAGGGAGCAACTTTCTGAATACATTGACAAACTGATTTATTTCTGTTGCAGAGATATTATGTCCATAATTATAATATTTATGACTTTCTTTCATACTTTACTGTCGGTGTGTGGTATTTGGTATCGCTTACAAAAATAGCACACTATGAAATTCTGCGTCGCATATGAGTTGGTTTGGATAGCAAATGGCTCGTCGCGATTTATTTGTCTCAAATGATATATACACTTGCAATATTAACTTTCTATAAAACTTCCTCAGAATGTCCTATGGTCCAAGTGAAGGGTTTTATGGTTCCGTTAGTGGATTAATGCGGGTTTTTTCTTTGTAAGCAACTGTTCTACATTCAAAGTTCAACGTGCGCAATTGCAATTTTGTCAGGCCGGTACCGGCTGGAGAAGCGGCTGTCGCACGCCGTCGATGACGACCGCGCCAAGGCCAAGTTTGACAAGTCTCGGGCTCGTCTGGAGGTCACGCTGCCAGTGGTCCCGCCGCCCGCGCCGTCGCAGCCGCCGCTGATGCAGGTGGTGTCATCGCGACCGGTGGCGGAGGTGGCGCCGACGACGACAGCGGTGGTGTCGCCGCCCGACTCGGAAACCGAGTTCGCCGCGCCGGAGGTGCTCAGCCCCGTCTCTGCCGCGGTGGAGCGAGAGCGCAGCATGTCGGGGGACAGTGGCGACGAGTCGGAGTGGGTGTCGTCTCCCGTCGAGCTCGAGATGGCGGAGCCGATTGAAGGCGCCGAGGAAAAGCAGAACCAGGCGAGCGCCTCGTTTCGACACGTACCTTTGTGCTTCACATAGAATATGCCGGTTTTTTTTTTTTACTGCGTATAGTCGAGGCGGTCGCTTGTCTCTCGATGCTCGAAACAGTATGGTTGAGTTTTGCATTGTTGCAGGTGTTTTTCTGGTTTAATAGTCACACCACACCTCATTTGCACTGATGCGTGCTGTTAGTTCTGGTGTAGTAATATAAGAAGTCTTCCCTGTTCCAGTTTATATTTTCCACGCGATGAGTTTGTTTCTGTTCTTGTTGATAAGATGACTGCTATTGTCAAGAGATAGCACCTGTATTCCATCACATTTTTGTCCTAGTCTCTACCTCCAAGTCGCTGCCTCCAAGTCAACGGTCGACCACAGCGCGGGAAAGGGGGCCCAATTCATTTTGCAGGGGCGTGTATAAGTGGCACCTCCTCGTCATACATACAATATACCCGTCAACGACGTCCAAGGATTCTTCCGTGTTGCAGATATCAATGCGCGAATATCAGGCTATTCTGCTTGATACAACAGTTTTGCAGGTTTTCGGGCCCGCTCGGTCCTTTTCTGTTTCGTTCTCTGAGTATGTCGGTGCGGTTGGGTCGACAGGCGGAGGGTATGTCGGAGATGCAAAAGATGTGGGCGGAGTGGAAAGCGAAGGCGGACGAGGCAGTGGTCGCTGCCTCCTCTCCCGCCTCGACCGTCGGCCCCGCACCGCCCCCTGACGCCTTACCTTCCCAAACCGACGCCGCCGTCGACGACGCCCACATTGAGTTCCCCGCGGCCACCGACTTCATTGCATCCGCTTCCTTCAGAGGCGCCAGAGCAGGGATGCTATTTCAGATGGGCCCGAAGGGGCTGGGCTACTACCTCGACCCCGTTGCCGCCAGCGTCATTGCCGATAACAGAGGCAACGACAGTACTGAGAGTGGAAGTAATACTACGCAGAACAGCAAGAGCCGCGCGGCCGCTGCTTTGGCGGGCGCAGGCCTACTGAGCACGCCCGCTGCTGCTGCGGCTGCGCTGCCCCCTGCCGCTGTGCCCAACAACGCGGCCGCTCCGCGACTGAAGCCGCGAATCAACCAGTCGCTCGCGGAGGAGCTCGATTAGAAAGTCGTCCGTGCTGTCCTCTTCTCCGATGAATTTACGCCATCGACATTTTAGATAAAAACAAAAACTTTTTTGCGGCCTTGCGGGATGTGAGCTCTTTGGACCCCAATGCTTGAAAATGGTTCCGACCCGATGCGCGAGACTGCCGCGCGATCTAACTCGTTATCGTCAACCTCTCCGACAAGTTTTGTGGGAGGCTATGTTTCCCGTATCGTGTGTTCCGTGCTTTCATGTCAGCAAAACCTGACCAATGCGACGGCTCGGCAACTCTTGATAGTTTATTCTTTTCGATCTCGCTCCGATGTCTATCCGATTACGCCGAGCGCCATTTATTCTTTGCTCTTTTATTTCCGAAACCCGTCTGCACGTGCGACCCGTTTCATGAGACGAGCGGCTCAGTTGATATTAGTGACTACGTCGGCATTGCGACCCTTCTCTTCTTTTCACGTATCTATATCCCGAGTTCCCTGACACCCGTATTCTCTACAATGAGCTCTGTCGTGGTGCAAGACTGCCGACTGCTGCTGTTCCCTCGCTTGAATGAAGCACCCGAGTCTGCCAAGTGTCAAACGATTCGGGGATTACTGCAGAGATTGAACCCTGAACATCATGGATGGCAGAAATCGAGCGATCGAGTTGCTCCGACAGTCGCTGCCGCTGTCCTCTCGTATAGAAATATTAGTATAAACAGTTGTCCGAGGAATTGAATTTATATTGTCGCGGTCTATTTGTTTAATGCCAACAAAATAGCAAAATATTTCCGCTTGCGAGGGATTGATTGTGGTCACGGTGAGCGACGTCCGGGTACGGTGAGCACTGACTGATGATGATGAAATCCGCGCGGTTGAATAAAACTCGAATGAATAGAAAACCTCAGGGCTTGCATTTTCCTGAAAAAGCATGAGCGCTGCTTTACCCCAAAAAGTAGTCGTCGGTGGTGACTTTCATACACCCGCGTAACAAGCCAAATGATTGTCCCGACGCACACGAGACACTCGTACTGAAAATATATCCTCGGACGTGAGCAAAAGTGATGAAAGAGTTGTGTGTAGTTCACAACAGTGGGGATTAGCAAATCACAACCAAAACCACCATTCATTTCCGCTGTCGCATGAAAATGAATTACCGAATGGGGGAATGAAAAAAGTCACCGCCGCAATAAATAGGGAAAGAAAGGACCTCATTTATAAATTCGCGACGCAAAAGGTTTCAATAATATGGTTTTCGCAGTGAACAAGATTAAAACGTCGAGATGTTGAGGCCTTGAATGAATAACATGCTTTGAATGTGGCAGCGACCTCTGAAATTTGTTTGATTTTGAGAAATTTCGATTGAAAGTGAGCAACGCACGTCAACATTTTGTTATTATCCTATATATTCCGTGAAAGCGCGCCATGCGACGCCATTTTCTGTTTTCAAGCGCCGCAATTGACGTCAAAGGACGCCGCAGTCCGCGATGGTGACCTCCAAACGAGGGGTGCCGTCCTCAGAGGCGCACTCCGCATCTGGACGGCCACAAGTCGCAAACGATAAGCGACGCACATTCCCAAGAAAAAATCGGACGAAAAAGATTAACACATTATAGCATTTCTTATTTGGGAAGTGACGGCAGAGGGCTTCGCACCGATGCGCTCCAACAATTGCATACCCTCTGTCACCCGCCCGAACACCACATGCTTACCTGCAATGAACAAAGGCACATTGGCATATCAAAAAACAGTTTAGTCAAATTAAGTTCACAAAAATGGCGGTTGATCTAGTACTAATTGAGCTTTTCCCCAAATCTAAGACTTAGAAAATGAATTTTCCAACGGGGAATGGAAGTGGTATGCATTAGTCGCAATGTGCCCCCAAATACATACCAACGTAAACGAAAACCTAAACCTCGTTGTTCCTCTTGTCAATTTCCGACTCGTTTACTAGCTCGAATCAAATGAGCATGTGGATACCCGTCCTACGAACGGTGGAACAGAAGGGTGACATCATGTGATGTTGGACCGACTATATGGACGACGCATGGCTACGTCACATGTGCTTCGACGCATCACTTGTTGTTGGACCGACTAGATGGACGACCCACGTCTACTTGGATCTTGTGGTTTCTTAGGACACGAACCACTTCCGTTAACACGGCGAGACAATGACAAAATCATGTACAAGGAAAGGGAGGCGAGTGGAGTGCGTCTACCGTCCATTTTCGGATTGGGCGCAAGAGTGAAGTAAAATTGAGAGGTGTTTGAGTTTTTGCCGCTGTTGGCCATCGACACGACGCCCGCGCCGTCATGCTTCCCCTTTAGCCCCGCCTTCTCGTCGTTGAACTTGCCGTTGTAGATGCTGTCGCCCGCGGAGCCGTCGCCTGAGGGCAACGCATCGGTCATTTGGTCTATCAAAGACGCCGTTCTTTTGGAAAACGACATATCAACGCAATGGAAATATGGCACCGAACACAAAATTGTTGGACATGAGCATTGTGCGTGGCGCAATACTTTTTGTCTGCGCGTTTCACAAAATGGAACTAAATAAACAAAATCTTTTGTAGGAAAATTTATACATTGTCTCTAGTAGCACGTGTCAAATAGAGCATGTGTGCAAATTTTTTACGTAAATTTCATAATGATGGCACTATTTTCTAATTCTCGGCCAAAAAAGTGTGCGAGAAGGCATCTAAATGAGTAACGATATGAATTTGTTATGGGAATGCGCCAAATACATCAAACAACTCATGCACAACTTGTTTGTTATCAAAATTAATGTGGGTTGAGGGCCACATTGCATACACAACACCAGCGAGCCACGTTTGATTGACATTACACGTTTGTGATATACTTGTTGATAAGGGATAATACACGAGGAATTAAACTAATTGATCAATGCAATTACAATACAATTTGAAACATCGATGCAACAAATATATACATTTTGTGAAGCATCGCGTGATGTGAGATCGTTATGATGGAATCGTGACGCGTGTGATACCTTTGACGATGTCGCCGCCCTGACACACAAAGCCCTTGACTATGCGGTGGAAGCGGGTCCCTTTGTAGTGGAGCGCCTTTCCGCTGCCGCGCCCTTTCCCCTTCTCGCCGGTGCACAGGCACCGAAAGTTCTCCGTCGTCTTGGGCACGTCTTCGCGCAGCTCCACCACGATACGCCCCGCTCGTAAGCTCGCCGGCTCGGAGGTCAGAAGCGGTCCCTATCAAGCGCGCTTACCGAGCCATATTTACAAGACAGACAATGCGTAAAACCCTAACAAACCCTAATCCCCTCTTGATTGTCTATCCCGTATCATTCCCATGGCGGTGAAAAGCGCTCCCCACCTTGCTGGACCAGCCGGGGTCCGCGGCGTATGCGTCGCTGAGAATTTCCTTTTGCTCCTCGCTCAACCTGACCACGGTGTCTGGCAGGCCGTACTGCATGCAGCACAGACGGCGCTACGGCGGTTAGCAAACGTCAGCTTTGTCTTGATTACAATCCTAAGAATGCTCTTTAAGTCAGCTTGGCCGAACGATACAGTGCTGTCTAAAAGTGCTGCCGACCGCGTGTGTTTATGTCCAGCCGCTATGATCCTGTTTGCTACGAAGGATATACTATACAACACCAAAGGAAGTGGTAGGGGGCGAACCTGCGCGCCCACTTCCGCCAGGAAGGCCGTCGCTCGTTTGTGCGCCGCATCCGCCTCCGCAAAAGCGGCCGCGTCGCCGATGTCGATGTCAAGAAACACTTGCGACGGCATCCTGGCTGCTGTGATATTTAGGGACTGGGATGAAAACGCCTGTATCGGTTTAGTCTGGTGTTATTTCGTTGACTATTCAGGGCCGCGGCTGGAGGAAGACAAGAGCGGTCAGACGAAAGGTGAGTGGTCATCAGCTGGGAGGTGACAATCTAATAACTGAGTGAGCGATGTAAGGATATGTCGGTATAATACATACGATAATTATCTTGACGCTACACGTACGGGTACTGTGCTCGTAAACCTGTGATGGAATGATTTAATTATGGCGGGGCTCTAGTAATTGTGATCCAATTATTTCTCGTTTTGAAAACATTGATCCGGAGTATCCAACAATAATTGTACTGTGCAAGATACCGGTATTCTTTTTCTCGGTATTTTGCTTCCCTCCCATTTTCCCTGTCCGTGCTCATCTCGTTATCCTGTAATCCATACAACTATTCCTTTTCCCAGCATATGTTTTTCCTCTCCTCGTGTCCGTAGCATGGCACTTGACATATGGCATGCTAGCATGGCACTTTAATGTGAAGTGCCCGACATATTGTGTGTAAACAGAATTTCACAAGAAATAAGAAGCGGAGGCCACAGAGCAAAAAGAAGAAGAAAAGAGGGGGAGGAAAGACACACATCCGACAAATACTCCTGTTCTCGAGTGTGTGTTATTTGCATTGAAGTGAAAGTACCTGTATTCATTACGTTTATATAAGCAGTTCATATGTATATTTTGGTATTATTCAATGTCCATCCGCCTGCCGCGCGGGCTGGACTCCAGTCAGCAACACCGGCCAATATATATCGTTCAATTTGAGTTGAAACCCGGTGCTTTTTCGGGCTTAGATTTTTTCCTCTTTTCTTCTTTTTGCTTGGTGGCCTCCATTGCGTGTTTTTGTAAGAAATCATAGAAGAAACCCGACGTCGTCGGCCCGCGACAGACATCTTCGCCTGTCGCTCGTCCGGCTCGCCAACCCTATGTGTCATTCGAACCCCAGCTTCCTCTCCCAGCTCGTGTCGCAACTGGATCCGTGCCTCAAAGCACTTCCCTTTCATAATCAAACCCCCATCGCGATCCACCTTCCACGGGCGCAACCCAACGCACGTCCCGTTGCCGCCCGTCATCGCCCGCGTCGCGTCTTCTTTGCAGCAGCACCGCCGTTGGCCCTATATACGCGCTCAACCTCTTCGCTGAACAAACTCCTCCTCCCCCACAGCCCTTGAAACCTCCCACGCCTGGCATTTGACCCTTTTAGAAAAAAAATCCCTCCTCGTGGGCGTTTTTCTGGCCGCAGGCAGACCGGCGGTTATATATAGGCAGTGGCGAACAATCCCGGGCCGACACTCCCCGCAGTTGCCTCCCCCCTTCCGTGACAACCCCTCCGAGCTCCCGTACTCGCACGTACCACACCCTCCCATCGGCCATCAACTACTCCCGTTGGCGAGACGATTAGCAGACCGCGGCGATGTCGGTGTCTTACTCCTACAGCACGGGGCTGTCAGGGGAGCTGGACGTCGCGCGAGAGGACGACGACAGCGCCGCCCTCACCGCCGACTCCTCCGCCGACGTAGGCAACCCGTCACTCGCCGCCACGTCAGGAACGGATCTCCCCAACAGCAGCGCCGCCCTCGACGGAGTCACGCTGTCCCGGCAGCGCCGTGCTGCTGACCGGTCCGCTCATCGATCCGGCTGGACACAGCACTGGTTCTGGGCCGAGGGTTGCGCCTTCGACTGGGCGCTGGCCGCCCTCCTGCTTGCGGCCTCCGCTATCCCGTACCGCCTTGTCCTACCCGTCACTCGCCACGTTACCCCCAACGACCCCGCCCTCTCCTACCCCCACGCCGCCCCCGGCACGGTATCGTCTACAGCGCTCTACACTGCCGTCCTGCTGGGTCCCCTTCTCCTCTTCAGTGTCACCCAACTGTGGCTCCGCTCCCTCAAAGACTGGTACGCCGCCCTCTTTCCACCGTTTCACTCCTTATTTCCATTTCCCCCATTTCCTCCTCCATTTCCCCCTCTCCCTCTTCTCCCCCCTTTATGCCAACCCTTGCTTTCTTCTGTTCTGTTCTGTTCATCACATCACATAACATAAAGTTGTGGGGAAACATTATTCACTGTGTGGATGTACTGGCACAGACAGGTAGATATGCAGCTTTTATGGTGGCTATGTTTCGGGACACTAACTGCGACTGGCATTATCACAATGAAAGTCAGAATGTGTGTGTTCGCTCGCGCGTGTGTGTGAGCTTAAGTGAGTGAGAGTGTGCGGCGCATGTACGCGATAAATAGAACCATGCATTGGCGAGCACGTACGTGTGAGATACAGAGAGGGGGGGTGGGGGGTTGTGTGTGTGTGTGTGTGTGTGTGTGTGTGTGTGTGTGTGTGTGTGTGTGTGTTTTAGTGTTTGAGAATGGTTGAAATGAAGATAATTTGCATTATACGATTGGGAGGGTGTTTGAGTGCGAGCGCACGAGCTTGTGTGATTTTCCTCTGTCTGCGTGTGGCAAATATGGTGGAAGTTAGGGGGGGGAGAAAAAAGAAGAACGCGACATGTTTTACATGGCTCATGCATACGTTTTTTACGAGTAATGTATTTTATCAGAAATGGCTGACCAGCTACCGCTCTTCCCCTTTTGTCGTTGCCCTCCCCTGCTGCTGCCCAGGCACCACGGCCTGCTGTCCCTTGCCGAGGCCCTCGCGCTGTCTTTCAACTTTAAACGGTGGCTCAACCTTGTAGGCCGCTACCGACCCGACCTGTGCGCCCCCTCTTCAGTGCACAGGCGTCTCACGCCACCTAACTAGAGCATCCCGCTTGTTTATCCTGTTCATCTGCAACTCAAATACACAAGTATACGCATATTACCCCTCTCTCTCTCTCTCTCTCTCTCTCTCTCTCTCTCTCTCTCTCTCTCTCTCTCTCTCTCTCACACACACACACACACACACACACACACACACACGCACATTCCCACAGATACGCACGGACAGATTCATTCTCTCTCTCTCTCTCTCTCTCTCACACACACACACACACACACACACGCACTCTCTCTCTCTCTCTCTCCCTCTCTCTCTCTCTCACACACACACACACACACACACACACACACGCGCGCGCGCGCGCTCTGTTCACACACATTAGTACAGATACACACACACACACACACACACACACTCCCTCTCTCCCTCCCTCACTAACTCATAAACCAGTCACCTAAGCGCTCTGTCACACACACGCACACCCACGCACGCACACACACACACGCACGGAGGCACACATACTCACGCACACACACACACACACACACACACACACACACACACACACACACACACACACACACACACACAGTCTCTCTCTCTCTTTCACACACACACACACACACACACACACACGCACGCACAAACGCACACACACACACACACACACAATCCCCCTCTCCCTCACTCACACACAAACCCAGTCACCTAAGCGCTCTCTGTCACACACACGCACACCCACGCACGCACACACACACACACACGCACGCACACACACATACACACACACTCACACAATTTTTGTCTCTCTAACTCTCTCTCTCTCTCACACACACACACACTCTATGTCTCTCTCCCCCCCCCCGCACATACACTTCGTTTCCCTCCAACTCCCTCCCAAACGCACGGAGGCACGCGCCCGCGCATATGTCAGGAGGCCAATTGAGTACGGGCAGTCAATGAGTCTTATTCATATCCACAGGCTTGCGAGGCAGGCGGCCGACATCGACGGCGGTGACATGGCGTATCCGAGGTGAGCAGACTGTGAACTGATGTACATACAGCTCCGCAATATGTCTGTTGCTGACTTATGTCAGTCAGCACGGCACAGCAGAGACCTGTTGCACCCATACCATCCCTGCCCACCTTGACGGTATGGCATCTGCAGATTTGCGGCAAGAACCTAAATGCTTTATTATGATTTACAGAATGCCCTAAGCGATAAATTAAAATCGAACGACGTTGACAGTGCGGCGGAGGTGATGGGGGAGTTGCAGCATTTGCTTGCGGTACTGAACCTGTGGGGGCTGTGGTGTGACGCAGTGGACACGCGGCGTACAGCTTTTGCGCGGCGACGGTTATGATGCTTTACATTTGGGGGAAGCTGCAGGTGTTCAGCAGCGCATCGGCGACGGGGCGGCTGGGAAAGGTAAGCAACGAGGGGGGGGGGATGAGGGGAGGAGTGGGAGAGGCTGGGGTGGTGTGGGGTGCGGCGGGAAGAAAACACGGCTGACTGATGCATTTCATAAATATTATAAATGGAAATGTGGGTTCGATGCGATTTTGTTCAAATAACGTGAAATTAATAATCAATTCAAAAGATACCTCATTTTAGATACCGAGCTTCGCGTTAAAACAAAGTCAGCCAATATATACAATGTTTTTGCGCCCACCAATGAAACTCAATTTGGTTACTTGGTGGTCTCCGCTGCTTTTTCTTGTAAGAATATTTAATTTTAGACTTACCTCAAAATGATAACACTCCAATAGCAGCTGTCTGATCCAAGTCAATACGACCTGTCAACATTTCATGTTGCAGCTGTGCTAAGAAACAAGTGAACAGTTGTTCTTTCGCAAATTATTGGAAAAATGATTTCGATCACATTTTGACAATTTTTTCGACCTCGCAGGATACTGACTGAATTTGTAATCAAAAATAAAATGTTATCCATTGCTGATTCATCTGGATCAAATTAGGCGGTACTACTGCCACAAATGTCGACTTATTTACAAATATATATATTAACTATTATAGGGGAATTCGGTCACTTCAGTGAAACGGCTCATTGACGGCCGCTCTCCGCAGGCGTTCAACCACCAATTCGCGAAATACGTTTTTACAGCGCTGACTTGTTCCGTCCTGCCTGGCTGTCTGTCCCCCAGGTGCCGCTGTTCCCTCGCGCTGTACTCGGTTTGCTTCCCGTGGTCGGCGCCGGGTTCATCGCCGCAACGTGCGTCCGCCGCGCCCCGCGACACAAATCCCATTTGACGAAGCCACCTGGCTGGCCTTCCCATTTCAGACACGTGTCGAGTATTGATGTTTATGTTATTTTGTGCGTAAGCGTGTTTGTATGTATTTGTGTTCAATTGGTTTGTCTTTCACGGTTTATATGCCTGGTAGCGCGTGGGTGTTCGTGTGCGAGCTCTGTAATGGGCCACCAACGATTGATGTTTAAGTGGAGGCTACCAACTTGTCTATAACAGCGTCCGGAAAGGTGTCGTTTTCTCTTGATATGAATTTTTTTGTTCGGCTACATATTTGGTCTATTTTCTGAAGTCGCAGCACCGTCTCGACCAAGTCCGCTCGTGCGAAGCGCGAAAAGTCGCTTCCTCGATTTTTTTCTCGGCATTTCAGACGCTTAGCGCGACTTCTGCTCGTTTTAGATTTCGATCCGGTTTACTCAGAGGAAACTAGTGGATCACTTTTCATCTTTTCTAACACTCCCCTTACTGTTTGTTCGCCTGCTTATTGCAGCCGCCTGACGGACTACCGTCACGACTTCAGCGACGTCAACATGGGAAGCGCCATAGGCATTGTTTGCGGCAGCATCGGCTATTTTCTGAATTTCCCGAGGTATGCGCGGCCGGCCCCGTCGCTCCCAACATCGTGCTTCCTTTGGTGCCGAGACGAAAGTTTCATAAACTTTCAGACCTGTGAGCCTCGTCTTCGCTTTTATGAGCTGTATACATCTCGCAGACATCAAAATAATGACGTCGATCAGAAAAGCCATTAATTAGTGGATAGCAGTTTTGTAGGACCGTCGCAGCGACACTGTCCGTTTCAGTTTTTTTGCTGGAAATGGTAACGTCGATTTTAGAAATGTTTATGCGAAGGCCATATTGTCCCGCCGCAGCAGCTGGTTTGGTATGTGCGGAAGCTGTCGAGGTGCATGTGGCGGCGAGTCGTCGTACAGCTAAGCGGTGTGTCTATACATGTTATCCCTTATTTTGGCACTTGTGTCCATCGACGGAATGTTTCAATTCATGCTATGCACTGCATATTTTGTAGCGGTTAACGGGTTTACATTTTGACCTCATCGCTGACACGGTGGAAGCTCTGCGCGATCGTCTCGATTTGTTTTTAATGTTGACGGATGGAGACGGCAGAAGTTTTAAAAATGATATAATGCCCACTGCGCTACTCGCGATCGTGTGAGTGAATGCAGAACAAATGCGCAAGTACGGTTGCAATTGCAGCTCATAAGCTTTGAAAACTTACGGCCATCGAGAATGGATATATTCACCTAAACTCATCGACTTTGCTTTGCAGCTTATTCGACCCGGGGAGCTGGCAGGTCCGGAGACGGGCACACGGGGGCGGCAGCCATCGTGAGGCGGTGCAAGACACCAGTTGGACGACGGGGAGTTCGGACGAAACGGACCTGATGGGGGCCGCGGCGCCTCACCGACCTCAAACCGTCAGCGGTGTGGGCGAGGTGATGTGCGTCCCTAACGGACTGCTCGCGCGACCGCAGGCTACCGCCTCCGAAGGCGCCGACACATCAGGCGCCGCCCATCAGCTGATCGCATAGTAAATTCGCGACTATGTCGTCGATAGCCGCCTGGGGAAAGCGGACTTTGCACTCGGTCATCGACAGCAACCGCGATGTCGGTCGTTTTGTGAGCGGGTTGTGACTGCCGGGCGGACTGTCGTCATGATTTATCGCCGAGTAAGTGGTCTTCGCAAGGTGTTTATAAATGGGTATATGCATAGTGTGCGCGCTCTTGATAATAGTGGAAAACGGCAAATGCGTTTTTGCCGTCTCATACTTGAAATCGTCGAAGCGAAAGTTTTCAGTGTTGTTTCCCGTCTTTGCTTGTTTTGACTGAAATTTAATTATTTTCTTGATACATGGCGCCTCTGCACGTCTTTTCGCCGCACACGCGGTCGCTGCGACTCGAAATGGTGAGATGAGGGTCGAAGTTTCTTAACCACGATTCCATGGCGGGTCGTCATCCTTCGCTGTCTTTCCTTTTTATACTGTCTGGCTCAGTTACTGCACCCCGTGTCTGTACTTAGTAGTACCCGGCAGCTTTGCTCTCCTGTCGTTGTCACACCCATTTTACCGCATCACGAGTTTTCGCTTCGTAATCAGGGCATAATACTATCAGCTCGCTTCAGATATTACTCTTGGTTCAGGACTTTGTTTTGCAGTTATATGCGCAGTTGGAACCGAAGCGAGCGCACTACTGGCTTCGGGCGCACCACAAAAGGAAACGTCTTTCGATTGTCATCATTGTTAAATATCGCCGTTCTAAATGGAACGGTTCTAATTGAAGAAGGTATATTGGCGGGCGACCACACAGCAGCGAGCTGTGTCAGCTGCCTTTCGTGCCGGTTGGTTTCAGGATGGCGGACTGATTCGTTACCGAGAAATTCAATAGAGATAGTAACTAGGAACGAACGAAATTTCCCGTCGGCACATCCGCGAGCGCTTAACTGCTGTTTTAAAAAACTTTTTGGGTGGTGCTATACTTTTGCGTGGCCGGCAGCCAACAAGAAACTGCCGTCGCAAAGATGCATCCACGAATTGGGACGTCGATCTTCCATTTTATCGTCCGACTGGACATGGTTTTGTCGCTTCATCGCTCGGAGTAATGATCTCTCCCTCCCGGGTTGCCAATATTATTCAACGAGGCGTCCATTGAATTGGCACTTTACTGGAGAGGGACAATCTCCGCGTCGGGGTACCGAAGCCGGCGGCGCGAGTCTGCATCGGTGACCTCGGAGACGTAAGAAAAGGCGGACATGAAAGAGTCGCGTGCGTCGCCCTCCGCTGGCGCCGCCATTACTATGGACTGCGGCTGGTGCCACACCGGACGAGGCGACGGCTCTGCTCGGTCCTCTCCAGTGCCGTTGCTACGCCTGGGTCGCAGTAGCAAGGGGGGCAGCCCGAAGGTGACGGTTCACAGACCATCAGGTGAATAATTGGAATATTATGTCAGCCAATAAATAATGCAACCGGCTGATTTCAGTACTCATCAAGCAACGCGTGCTGTACGTTTCTGGGGAAGACGGAAACTCTCACAGGGGCAGTCTCTGTGATCTTTAAGGATTGATGTTCGGCTTCTAAAATGGCAATTATTCACTTCATTTTCTCACAGGGATTAGTCCGTGAATATGCTGTGCTTGGGGGGGGGGGGGATATTTACCGGTCGGGGTTCGTCTCTTGCACGGGCGAGAGTTTGCAAGTGTTTTCGCAATCGTCCGCCAGCGCGTCCTCAAACGCCTGCCCCCATCGTCTGCCGTTGGAGGAAGCCGACCGCGGGGAACTCCTCTCGGACCTGCGGGCGCCGAGCCGCGGTTAATCGCTAGAAGCTAACAGCAACAACGACATACCTTACGCAGGTACATCAAAATGAATAGGAATGCATTCCAAAGCTGTTCACGGTAATCTTGGTGAACTTCGTGCTAATACTTGAGTCTTTCAGGTAGTGAACTTCCCTGCTTGGTCTATGCAGTAACTCTCAACGGCGGCTAAGTCAAGTCAAACCAAAATTGCTTGTCACATTGACATAACTCATTCACCAGTCGGTGGCAAAATTAAAAAAACGATTTGAAACCATCCCGGATACGGGTACGTGTACCTCGGTTTGATAAGCTCCCTCGTGCGATCTACGAATCCTTCACACAACACGGGCCCAACTTGTAAACAATCAATTATGTGAAAACTCAGGAGGCACACAAAAGAATTACCCGTATTGTGAAACTCGAACAAGGATTTAGGGTTTACCTTAAACCCTAACAATTAAAACCCTAAAACCTAGCCCCTTCAAACCCCTCATTACAATGGGCTGTAGCTGCGCTTACCATGCAGAAACGGGTGTCACTACCGCGGAGCTCGCCTCACTCTGCAGCAGACTGATGTTGGAGCGCGTCTTTCGCAGCGACTGCCCTCCGTTACTGTCGCTTCGGGTGTGAAGGGGTTTCAACCGGAAACGGCCGCCGCCGTTGACCGGCTCCATATCTCCGGACTTCCAAAACGAAAGCTTGATCTGGTGCGCGTCAAGGTACGTACACCAGGTGGAGATTCAATCAATAGCCATCAATATGAAAAAAGAAATTAAATCACTTTCTGCTCGCCAGTACCAAGACGCATTTCCGTGAATTTGTGTTTTGAGTTATTTTAAGCATTTGCTTCTTTTTTTTTCTTTTTTTTTTGCGAAAAAGCAATGTCAGGCGATTTTTTCACCTGTCATGCGATTTTAACGGTGAAACATTTTTAAAAACAGAGTAGAGTGTCAACGGTTTATAATCACTTGTTGGATGTTCTTCAGACAAACTCAACGACGATCTCCTTTTCTGGTTTCACGTGATCGTTATTCTTTATTTCTTTGAATTTTTGTAAGCCATTTAAATAATATATTTGTTTGTTTTCAGTGAGTTGCTTTTTGGGTCTACTGGTATGCCTATTGTAAGCAAATGCACAAACGACCTTTCAGTAGTAGCCAATCAGCAGTGGATGATAAGCAAATAAGTTTCTTTCGCATGTTTCGAAGAGTAACGCAATGGCAAGAAAACGGACCGATGCGGCGCTACGAAGGCTCCGGAGCCTTGCCATTATCGAAGCTGTTTGGCGTCGAGAGCCGTGGGCGCCACCGTCCTCGTTTTCTCTGAACGGATCCATGTCGAAGTGCACCGCGCGCTCTCTGCTCGCCGGTTTCGCCTTCGCTTGCTCGGTCGACTTCACGCGCGCCAAGAACATTCCCCCCGCCAACAAAAGTGCCATAATTACCACCGTACTGCATCCGATGATGGTGACGAGGAGCACCGTGCTCAATTTACCACTGTCATCTTCAACATCGCCGTCGTCGATGTTTTCGCTCGAATCGTTGCGCACGGAATTGTCGTCTGCGGATTTCAGAAACGCGGGCAAGGGTTTTATTTTTACGCACCCATGTAGATCAATATGATATTATTTTACGATTCACTCAATTGCAAATAGCTGCGTTCCTGGATTTGGAAATTTAACCTGTAGTCACGCGGCTTTGTGCTCTTTTCGTGATTGGCTAGATGCGCGAGTTTCCATTGTAAGCACGCATAAATATTACAGTCATGCACGTAATACAAAAAGTCAACGTCAGTGAGAAAGTTTAGCGCAGTTCAAACAATCTCAACCAAACAAAAACTGCACCGAAACTAGGAAAGCACACCGTCAGCACACAAGCCGTTTTTATGTTCCATGATGGTGATTGAGATAGGCGATTTTGGCATTCATGAAAGATTCAAATGCATCTTTTGATTCTGTAATCAATGATGTGAATCTAAACGCCTGGACACTTGAATAACGCGCTGAGACTGAAAGACCGAGTTAAAAATTATTGTGAGCAGGTCAACACAACGTAAGATGGAAGTTTTGTAGACGCTCGACATCTCAGCTGTCGTTTGGGTAATCCGACAGCGGAATGGAATGATCACTACCACTTTTGAGCACTAATATTATAGTATTTAAAAAGTAGTAATGATGGAGTATTCTTTTCCTCTCACCTGCTTTGTCCGACTCGGCATTATTTTCATCACGCGACGGTGGAATCTCCGTCGTAGCGACGGGCGTGTTATCCCTTTCAGTAACAACCGCACCCGGAATGTCGTCTGCCGACTCCCCGGCGGCGGGTGTGGTCGCAACGGCGCTCGGTGGCGGCGTGGGGGGCTTTTCCCCGATTTCTTGCGGGCGGGTGGGCAGCGGAATATTATTACTGGGGATTGATACTTGTGTCGGCGATGGTGGCGATGGAGCAGTAGGCGACGCATCCAACGTGGCTGCGAGCTCCTCCATGATCTGCTCAACGAAAGCAAAAAATCGTTAAACAAAATTTGAATTTTGATTTAAAAAACCTATCGCTTTTTTATTGGCATACTTTCGTGTCGGTCCAATGTGCCCATTCAAATATTAGAAATTACTGTTGACAAAAAGGGATGTAGAAGCAGGTCAATGAGAAAATGGGATATACTATTTGCGGTTTCAAGAAAACAAAATGCGGTTTTCTATAATTTAATGACAATATCTTTTGAGACCCAATTTATGCAAATTAATGAAATTGAATAACACACAAGGTGTCTCGGACGTAATCGACATTTTAACACAAAAACCGCAATACTGTGGGCTCGAAATATTTTTCAGCGAAAAGTAATGTATGAAACCGCGTAATTTGAAATTATCTATTGTAACGCACATTGCCCATTTGATGATGTGCATTGAAGCAGGGGCGAACCTCTATTGAATTCTCCCAATCCGAGACGCTCCGGACGAATGGGGTGTAGTCGATCTGAAGCAAAGCGACGGTGTGACCCTCGAAGCGCCCGTTGTGCTTGTGCACCTCCGCATTGTCAATCAAAAGTCGGAAATTGCCGTTGCCGTGATCGCAACATATGCCGTCGCCAAACTCGTCCCGAATTATGAAAAGGTACACACCGGGCTCGCACAAGAGCACGTCGCCTCTGCAAAAAATAGGAAAGCACACGTCGTGATGGAGAATATCCACGAAGATATTTGGGTAGATATGGATAAGTAGGGTTAATCCAGATACGTATGGACAATGGCCAAATAAGGAATGTCGAGCCATCATGTAAAAATCGATTCAAACAAAAGGCAAACCCCATATCTTAACATGTCATCACGTTTTGCATTAAATCAAATTTCTTGATTTTCGATCGATTATCATGAGTGCCGCAAACACGAGTTACAAAACTTGTTAAGCGTGCTATTATGTCCCGGCGATAAAGTAATATAGGGGTTAAATATTTTCATTGATCAAACACCATTGTCTCACTCTCTAAAGCGGATTTTTCTCTCAGGAGCACGACATCAGAAGAAAATCGAAGATAATGTCTTGGAAAATTTCCACATAAAAAATAGAGAACCTTACCCTGCGGCACTTAGGCCAGGCGAGTCCACGCCATCGTCGTATCGCGCGCTTTTCCAATCCGCTACAATGCTCCCCTTTTGAGTCACAAGTTCCCATGACACCTCTGCCGGATACAAATCTGTCTGAATGTCAATAGTCACTGTGCGATTGAATGCACGGCATGAGCTTTGGTCGTTGGCATGCTCGATGACGAACGGCTCCTCAGTCAATGACGCCGGAGGGTCTAGAATAAGCTCCAACATCCGATGAACCCCCTGAAAAGCGAAAGGCGCGAGGACATGAAAAACATCGAATGGTTTACAAAGCGGATCAATTCGCTATACTATCCATCCCCGGTGACATCCTCCCGACTTTTGTTAAAACTATTCGCGATGATGATACCATGCCGAGCGAAGAATTACTTGTGATGCACACGAGCATTCAATCGCAATTCGTTATACTGTGTTACAACATATTTAAACTACATGACATTAATCCTACATTGATTGTGCATATACTTTTTACAACATATTTAAAACTACGAAAGACATTTCAAAAAAGAAAATACTCCGCCACGCTGCACAATGTGAATATCCGAATTTTTCATGGTAAAAAGTATGATATTAGTGCGGGAAATTAGAAATATTCTGGAATTGTACCGCTCGAATTAAAGCATTTGGACTATGACACAGTTGCGATAGTAAAAAAACTTGATAAAAACATGGTGGTGCGGTACTGCGGGTTTTTTAGGCCGGCATGTGTCATCCCATGACGTCGTGGCAAATCGCCAATGGGTTACAACAATCAATTGCCAGCACCGCGTAATCCATTGAATTCTTATTCAGGCCGTGTCGTACCTTATATGCGCTGCGACAAGTCGGGAGGATTAAATCAGCATGCAGCTCAAAGTTACCCAAGTCCCATGACGCGGGCGGCAGCTCCACGGTGTAGGCCACCGAGCCAAAGGCATAGTGCAGCCAGTCGGGAAGCGTGCCAGATGTAAGGTAGCTTGTTCCGTTCGCGTCCCCAGTTCCATAGATGTAATTCTGCGCAAAATACACAACAGCAAATTCAGAACCGATTGTAATGAAATAAAAACACAAATCCCATTTATCGGCGCTCGTATATGCCGGTACTTATAATTCGTGAAACTCGACCTTTGCATTACATGTATGCTGCACATAACATATACACCTCAATCATCGAATCCGTTTCGTTCAATGGCACAGCGAAAAAAACTATATTTGTCGTCCTTACCGAAGAAACAGAGAATACGCAGCGATTGCATGTATTAAAGCTTGTCATTCACAGCCTTTGTGTTTGAGGGTATTTTGTATTGTGTACATACTTTTAGGGTAGCTACATTTAATGTTGATGCTGTATGACGTCAAAAAAAGAGTGATATTGTGAAACGCAATGTGAATGAAGTATCGCTATGTGGAATTATTTTTTTCATTAATATGTATATAGAAATATAAAATTGTGCATGACGAAATAATGGCGATAATCCTGCCACTATGCCTTCTTACCTCGGGCTCCATAGCGCGCGCCATTTCTCGCCCGATCGCGTTCATCTGTGGGGTGCCTGGGCCCGGTTGGTTAGTGTGCGCCCACGTGCCCAAAATAGCCTGCCCGTACGAATGAAAGTCTATTGCTGCGTCGATGGTTCGACCGCTCGCGCCGTTCGCTCTCACTGGGTTGCTCGTGCTACATAGCTGGTTGACCGGCTCGCCCGTCACGTCCGCAAGTAGCTCGCACAAAGACCTCGTCTGTGCGGTTTGGAAACGGAAGCCCAGAAATGAGACAGAATCACTGAAAGTACTCATACGTAACGAGGCGAGCAGACAAGAATGCATGTCATACCAAATCCGTATCGCTCTTCCATATGCGTCTCATCAGGAACATATAAAATCACGAGTTTGAATATCCATACTACACACGAATCATTCATGCAGTACAAAGCTTCACTTTGGCATTTTCAATCAAATATGAGCAGGTCGTCGCGACCACAGAAGATTGCCTAATTGTGAATCCAGCAAGGCGGGCCGGTGATGAGTCAAACTAACAGACAGGATGAGAGACGCGACATGGGGGCGCACCTCCTGAGCTTGAAAGAAACTGCTTCCGGCGAAGTTCTCTCGACAAAATACGTTACTGACGGACTCCCCCCCGCGCTGCCCAAAGTCGAGCGGCCAGTTTCGATTCAGGTCGATCCCGTAGCACAGAACCGCGACGGGAACGCGGGTCTTACGCCACAGCCGGTCGCAGACCCCCATTGTCATATCCGAATAATCGCACGGCTCGCCACCCCCCTTGTAAGTGAACTGCGACAAGCACAAATTAATCAAACGACTTTTACATGAAACACTTTATGATGGCATAACTCCGCCGTCGTCGTCAGTTGCGAGCGTGTTGACATGACATAATGAAGGCGCGCACGTCGATGACAGTAATATGAGCGGTGGATATGTACCTCATAGCCGTCCGGATTCATGACGGGCACAATGATGAACTCGAAGCTGCTCAGCACTGACGCCTCCGGGTTTGCCGCGAGCTCTCGGGCCA
Organism: Tetraselmis chui; assembly: GCA_026401115.1. Lineage (NCBI taxonomy): Eukaryota > Viridiplantae > Chlorophyta > Chlorodendrophyceae > Chlorodendrales > Chlorodendraceae > Tetraselmis > Tetraselmis chui. Next base: position 98,439 of record JAPMLY010001397.1, read on the forward strand.
CTGTCTCTGCAATGTACTGAACATAGAGAAACAGAAAACTACTAAACGCACGCACGCACGATCGACGAACGCTCGCTCAAACACAATACCGTCGCCGCGATAAAACATACTAAGATAGCGATAATTTCCAGCTGTCGCGTGCATGCACAGCATGTAAATTAGAAGGACACATACAGAAGGAGGGGGCTAGTGATGCATGGGAATGTGGCCGCACGAACCATAGGGACCATCCCCGCGATCCATTCCCTCGCGTGCTGCAACCCCACAAACAGCACCCGTTGCCGCACAGCCCCGCCGCCGCCGGTGTTGATTCGCAGCCCCTGGATGTCGCGCCGTTGGAATGTTTGCCTCGGCAGTGCGAATGTAGTGACGAGGGTGGGGTACTGCTCGGCCAGTAGCATCATGCGCGCCTGGTATTCGATGTAGGTCGGGTAGCGTGTGTACCATCCGTCCTCCGGATTGATTCCGACGTCATCGTCGTCGTTGACCTCCTCCTCAACCCGACCCTGCTCCTCCTCATCCACCTCACGCAGTGCTCGTCGTGCGCCCTTACTCTTCATGTCTGCGTATACCGAAGACGTTTTAGTAGGTCGCTCATCAGGTAGATACAATAAGCACGCCACCGCACGTTGAGCTTTGCTGGGCTCTGTGTTCTGCTCAGCATCGATGGACTTTAGATACAATACCGCACGACAAGTCGAAACAAAGTTACCAGCAACAGCTGCTGCTACCAACCACTTGATAAGCCAAATAGCCAAAAGTATTCACCGGAAATATATGCATATACAGCTCGTTGAATGTTTTTTAGAATTTTATTTTATCAAAGTGGCTCGCGCATATGTGTTATTTTTGGGCTGCTTCGACTACTACTACATACATATCTCAAAATACACACATGCTGTAGTTGTCTAGTGCGGGAATCCATAAGTACGGTATATGTTAATCCCTCTGCTCATCTGTCGAGAGACTACGACGCCCTGGTCCTGGAGAGTTATCGAGCACCAATAATATGTATAGAAGAGACCGCGACCATCAACGGCAATCGCGCGTCGGTCGGGATATGATGCAATGTCCCGCGTAGCGTGTAAAATGTCGACGTCTCAATGATTCAATGAGGCTGACGTGCTTGTCTGCTATATGCACGAGCGCGCTGTCTGCCAGTACACGTCGATCACAGTGACGAACTAGGAGGCAGGCGCGCGGCAAGGCAAATAGCCTTGACGTACCTACTGAGTGATAGGTCTCCTTTTCCTCAGCCCGTTTGCCCTCGTTATCACGGATTTCGACTCCTTTTTTTGTCTGGGCATCCAGGGATGACGATGCATTCACGTCGCTCACCAGAACGTGACGCAGCCCGCTAATGTCGCCACTGCACAATATATGCGGCGACATGTTTCCTCCCGCGGCGCCGTCGCTCACTACGGGCTGCTGTCCATTCTTCACGTTTTCCCTGGCATTGTAGTATCCGTTACATTCCGGCGGTAGCTTGCCATCTAACGTCCTTGAAGATGGCGCGACGGCCGTGGAGTGTTTCGTCAGGAAGGCCTGGTTTGCGTGAAAAA